>KV009357.1:208364-258770 GCA_001598015.1 Dorcoceras hygrometricum | reverse complement strand
GGGGGGGGGAGCATGAGTTACCTGTGATGAAAACATCCTGAATACAGAGAAACCTGATCTGCCAGGTATAGTAGGTGATCTTCACTAGCAGATGATGCAATTTCTTTGAGCAGTTCACATCTATCTGCTGGGCCTCCCAGGCAGTATTTGAAGACAACCGAATCGGAAAAGGAAATGTTGTTAGGATCAGAGTTTGTCGCTTCACTACTCTCGGATGCAGATGAGTTCTGCCGTGCTCTGTTATGATTTTCTGGTCTCATGCTCATACTCACATCATAAGCATTGTCCTAAATTCAACAGTTGATGGAGAAAAGATTGTGAGGAAGGATATAAAAATTTGAATGCCGTAATAATCCAGATAAACTATGAACCGTAAAATTCACATATAGTTGAGGAATTTCTATATTAAATGGAATCCTCATGTACCCATAGTACAGATCAATTGCCAATAGTCGGAGGTGTTGTATTGAGTTAGTGGAATAAGGCCTAAAGAACGAGCTCCTGCTCACCGCACGAGGGATGTAAACACACAAAATTAGTGAACAAAATAAGAAAGAAAAGAATGACAATGATGCCTATTGCTAGAGTAGCAAAAAACAACACTCATCAGTAATTATACAATTTGCCACTGCAACATATAATTTTCTTATTTTATCCTAAAGGATCGTAAATCAGATTGGATTATTATAGAGCTTAAATCAGGTGAGCAGAGGCCACATTTCTCTTTCTTCTTTTTTTCTTTCATTTAATATATCAATCATTGCTGAATATACATCTATCATCGTATGGTTAAGTACATCCATTCGAAAGTCCTATCATCATGAAATAATATGTTATTTAAAATAGTTAAAACTCTTGCTGAACTCATACAAGCAAAACCAATAGAGAGAGAATGGTGAAACTCCTACCTCATTTGTGATGGAAGCATGAGAATCAATGTCCTTGCTAGATTGCTTTACTGGGAAATATTCTTCTTTTGCTGCAAACGGTTTATCATGACCTAACTTTATTCGTTTAGATGAAGGACTAGGTTTGGCTTGACGTATAATAGTTGGAATAAGTTCCGCAGATCCATCATCGAGATCAGAGGATTCACATCCATTAGAATAAGTTTTATTGGACGATGCCTTTTTCCATGACAGAGAAGCCGTAGGTGTATTCCGATAGCGTGAAACACAACGTATTGGAAGGGTGAGCGCCTCGAGAAAATGATATCTTCCAAATTTTGGAATGTCAAACCTAATGCGGAATAGCCTGTTCTCGCACTTTGATGAGAGCTGAAATGGAAAAACATGATTAAGTAAGCAATTTATTAATGTAAATATCACTGATGCTTCACCTGTTGTTTTACCAATAATTCTATACAAAGTTTGTCTTCCTAATTTGTGTGAACAAAAATATTCCCACCAAGTGATGGTTGGAAGGCGGTTAACGTCAGAACCTGATGATACATGTTTGATATGTTTGATATTACTAGAACCTAGCCACACTCACGGCAATTCAAAGTTGGGAGAATTTACTCCTACTACAACTGATAAAAATATTGTATGTTGTATCTTCTATTCTCTATATACTAAATCTTGTCTTAAATGCGGAAGGCCGTACAAAGTTTAGGCTTCACCATAACTGACCGATCACCATTGAGAATGTCTTCCACCCGATAAATTAAACAATACAGTGACACGATGCAACCTCCTTGGTTAACTTGGAAAATCAAAATGGGAGAAAGAATGGATGCAATGCATACCTGAGATATCTTGAGTTTAAAAGAAGCACGCCCATTGATGAGTTTACATGGTCTATCAGGAGAAGCGAATTCAATCCCATCATAACTTATAAGAAGGGGAGGTTCCCCATCGTTGGTGTTCTCAACAAGAGCCCCATTGTCAGCATACAGGAGGGAAGCAACAACCTAGAGAACAGAGTAACATTCAATTGAGTACCAATAAAAAGATAGAAAGTTGTCAACATATAGGATAAAGAATGTTTGATATTAAAACCTCCAGTTCTTTGTTCACGGAACATCCAAATGCATCCAACAACACAATATCCAAAGAAAATATCCTGCGACATGATGCCTGCTCTCCACAAGTGAAAAAAAATGGGTTAGAGCGATGACATTGTGAATCTCAAGTTCTATACAGAGATAACTAACTAAAGAATTTATGGCTTGCATGGAGAAAGATGAAAACTAAAGCAATGGAGATAAAACTTTAAGGAGCCAAACAATTACAAAGATGCAAATGCAGCAACATAAATAGGAGGCAGACAAGCTCAATTTTCACGCACAAAGTTTTTGCGAAAATGATCATTCAAAACCTCCAAAAACTTAATTACGTGTGGCCTATACAACAAGAATAAAAGGTAAATATTATATAGATTGCAAAATTTTTTCGAAGGCAGCATCCATCACCACATTTAATTGACAAATATTATCGTGTTTCAATTTCGTGTACATCTAAATGTCAACTCAACGTTATCAGGATGGAAGCCACCTTGCAGTAGCGATATAACATGAAACGTCAATATGCATCTGCAAGAACTTAAGCAAAGGATTCTATAAACATTTAACCTTTCCACCAACAATGCTCCACACACCATCAGAGTCTTCTTCAATCTCAGATGGAACTGAATGATCAATAGACAGTCGAAGGGGAGAATTCTGCACCAGGGACTAAAGGTCACTAAAAACAAGGGACCGGTTACCGAATAAAAAGAACAGATGTGCAGAACAAACCTTCAGAAAGCGCCCTTTGATGTCTGATGCTTGAAAAGAGACATCCATCCCATAAACATAACCATTAAATGAATCCTCATTCCCATTAGGGCATGACAAATACATTCCTCTCAAAGCATCTGCGAGCAAGCCTTTGTTACTTTCGCACTTCAAAAACTTCTCTCCCACAATCTCTCCATCAATGTGAAGCCGCACAAAATCATGTAGCATCTGCAAAGAGATTTAATGCTTTGAGCTTCACCACAACAGATATAAACAAGTCATGGAGATTTAAGAAACAAACAAATTTGACAAAGGGGTAAATAGTTGATAAAAATATATCTGGGTCTTACTTCATATGGGAAGTCAGCAGTTTCCATTAGTGTATCTTCATCTGTTCTCTAGCTTAACATCTTAACCGATCGTCTACAATATTAAATTATGGATATATGCTATATCATAGCTCATCAAGTCAGACCATCTCTTTAAAAATGGTGTGTGAACCTATGCGAATCCTAATAGGACATCTGTCAAGTAAAATATTAAAAAAACTTTATATAGGAAGAAATTTATTGAAGGGACTTTCACATCACACAACTTAATATTTAGTATGTATGTGTCTGCAAAAAAGTACACGGGATAAAATTAGAGATAAAAAATGGCAAGGTGAAATCAAGGTTCAAAAAGTCGCTAGATGGTCGTGCTCAAGATAACACATATTATGCACAACTCCGTATCCCAATTACCATAAATCACGTTGCAATTACTTCAATCTCGAATTGATGATTCACTATCTGTAAATGATTTCATGTCACTCACATCCTTGGCTCATAGCCACTAGACGAATCGTTGAGTAGGTCGAGACTTGAGATGATTCAGACATCAAAACTTACTAGGATCTAACAAATTGCATTACAATGAGATTGAAAACCGTTTTTATACTGGCAACTTCTCAGTTGTAGAGTCAGTGTTAGTGGATGAAATTACAAAAATTCTGAACATATTTTGCTCAATGTTGAAAATGTGTTGTTGATTGGAAATTTCAATACCTCGCATCCAACATGAACCCATCTCTTCAACGAAAATTCAGCTTCGGAGGCGGCACATGGAACTCCCTTCGATGGAACAGAATTAGCAGGATCCAAACCCCCTTGGTGCAGAAAGAGTAATGGAAAGAATGTCAGCTTCTTTTTTTCATCCAAGCAAAGAAAAGGCCAGCCAGATGTGAGATTCTGAGATTTCTGAGTAATACAGAAGCAACCAAAGTAACTACCTAACTCTAATCCTGATTGGAAAAGAAAAATACATTTTCCATACTACAAAGAAGAAAGTTAAAATCTTGGATGACCCATTACAATATACAATCATAGGAGTTTAAAAGCAAGTTTCTTGACAAGCAGCTTAGCAAATTCAAACAATCTTTATGGCATTATCGGTTGACGCTGGTCAAGCACCTTTCTAGAATTATATCATCCAATAATAAATGTTCTCCAAAATAAATAATGCAAATAAGAAACTGAATAAGACCTTCTGACGACGACTTTATAAACCAAAGTTAAGAGGGAATGGACCATGAAAATTGAAGTCGCGAGCATTCAGAACTCACTATCTGCTGACGATAAACAAAACCCACTGTTCAAGAAAAACACGAAAAGAAAGAAAATACAAGATGCACCGAGAACCTCGAGGATTATAGCTTCTAAGCTAACTCAGTAACCCTATCGCATTCTAGAAAAATAACCAGAGGGAAAAAGGAACAAAAACACCTCCCAACGCCCCATTAAACAGAAGCAACAAAACAAGTGGACCCATTTTAACCCAGATCAAAAATCAGATAAGCAGTTAGAGAAAAGGTGATAGTAAAGAAACCTGCTCGAGAATTACAGAAGGGAAGCAAGTACAGACGTTAATGTAAACCCAGAAACAGATAATGCAACGCCCATTTCCATCTTCCATGTACTCATCTGTACTAAATTCCACTTTTAGATCTTTCAATAAGACATAATTTTGCTCCCCCAACCCCTCTCCACCTTTCATCTTCCCCAAACTTCTCTTGATCACAACAGAACCTCCAGAAATCAAAACCCCTTTACAACTTTCCACGATATGCAGATTTCACCGCTTCCAGCACCGTTCGTGTATCCTTCTTCTGCAAGGATTGTTAAAGATCCTTACTTTTTTTTTCAGTTTTCTGTTCGTGCTTTTTGATGTGCGAAAGTTCCGGTTGTTAGTGAGTGTGACGGCTGTTAATTAACGGTTGGTGGAGTATTCGGCAGTTCGGCTTCTGGTCTTTCTCCCGCTTTAAAATTTTGGGCTCGGATTCCCTGTTTTGGGCGTACTCTATAAATCAACCAATTATATTATATAATATAATAAATAACCAAGTTTATTTATTTTATTAGTTCCTGAAAATACATAATTTAAAACCAACGGATTTGGGTTTCTAATGTACATGTAAGAGAATAGTTTTAGTCCTACTAACATCCAATATTGGGTTTGCTCCACTAATTTTTAAGTTTGATGATTGGTATATAACTTCTAAGTTTCAAATATTTTTTAGTAAAGTTACCAATATGCCCACTGACACGTCTAAAACTTAATTGAACAAATAATTTCCATATTTTAGCATTTCCAAGGATAGTACTAATTTGATTTCCTACGTAGCTTCATGTTCTGAGAAATTACTGTGAGGGAGCCAAAATATAAATATAAATGAATCAAATGGACCGTGATAATACATGTACGTGAATTTAGGGATGTCAAATTCTGACCGACCCGAAAATCCAACCCGAACCCACACGAAATAAATCAGATTCGAGTTGAGACATTTCGAGTTGGTTCGGGTTCGGGTTCAGAATTTTATTAAAACTTTTTACCCAACCCGACCCAAACTCATCATATCCACCCAAATTTGACACTGAAATGTAACCCAACCCGACAACCGACCCGAACCCACCCGAAAAAAATCAAGTTCGGGTTAATACATTTCGGGTTGGTTCGGGTCTGGATTGTATTTTTTTTTACCCCAACCCGACTCGAACCCACCCGATCCATCCGAATTGCCACCCCTACGTAAATTTAACGCAATCTATAGCAAGTTTTGAAAAAGTGTTTTTTAGCCATCTTTTTAACTTCACCGATTGCACCATCACAAAAGAATTGGAAAGGTCGATAACTCAGTACATGAATTTTCTTAAAACCCCTCAACTTTCTCCTATCAAGCTACTTCTACGAATTAGCTTATAAAATAAATAGATAACATTATGGATATAGCTTCATATATGTATTGTATTTTTTAAAAAAATTTCTTGATTTTATGCGACATATAGCTATAAATTACATTACACTTGCAACATAACGTATGTGTCTGGTTCACTAGTTACATGGAATTTAGAAGAACCTCTTCAAAAAAGTAGGTAATGAATACGTCGACAGCAGCCACCATCTTCTACATGGAGTAGATACATTCCACTGCCAGTCGTATAAGAGAATATAGCTCATCTATCTAAGGAATCATGTTTCCAACCCCGACTTTGGCTTAAGTTTGAGGGAAACGCTGAAAATTTGGAAACGTAAACAACAGCCACAAGCAAGCAAAATGGTTATATGATATGCGGTCATACCTATTTATACAATAGCGTTTTCCAGTGGGAGGTGGCCCATCATCGAATACATGACCAAGATGAGCGTCACAGGCAGCGCATATAACTTCTTGACGAGGCATGAAAATGATAGACAGGTCTAGCTTCGACTTCACATTGTTTCCAATTGGCTGATAGTAAGAAGGCCATCCAGTTCCACTATCAAATTTAGTAGATGATCTACGAAGTGGTGCATTAAGCATATCAGATATAGGCAAGTTTGGAGCAAAATGGAAAAGGGAGAACAAACGTTCTTGTTCAGGAAAGTACTCACTCAAATAAAGGAGTGTCACAGCAGATGCAGTGATAAATTCCAGGAGTTTTGGTGTTCCAGTACTCTCTAGAGACAAAACATCGATAAGACGGTGAAAATTTACTTTTGCTGATGATTAAATTAAAATCCACGTCTTGTTAAAAACCAATAGTCCATTACGTTTACACCGAGTATCTAATAAAGGAAAATAATAGTGATCATCTCTGTCCTCTGATATATGCCAAATTGCTCATGCCTCCCTTCAGAATCTCATATAAAATCTACCATCCATAAACTTTCTATTCAGATCTATCAGTTCTTAAGTTTAAATGTTAACATAATATCTCCACAACAGATACCTAAACAAAATTACTAAATTACATCTCAGGCATCCAGCTAACAATGCGGTCATGGTCTTTGAATACACACCCGAAATACAACTCCTGTTGCTTGTTTCTCACAGCTTACAAGTGCTTACCAACTCACATATAAATTGTAAAAACGACTGAAAATGAAAGGACTAAAAGCATTTTAAGAGGGCTCGTACCCGGAATATGCTCTTTCAGTGCCCTTCTGCCGAGTAACATAAAATTGCGTCTGCGTTAGTCGTTGTTTCCATTCTTCAGCACTGATGGTACCATAGCTCTTGGCCTCAGTCTCTGCACAATAGTAAACAAAACAAACACTAAGTAAGAAAAAATGGAAAACAAGTTTAATCTAGGTGATGTTAGGCTAGTAGCAATATCGACAGCAATTTGCAGCTTTCAACAACTAATCTAACATACTTGTTCCCAGATAAAGTGGTCCCATAAGGTTCATTCATATTCACAACGAGTATTGCTTAATAGACAAAGTCTTCTTTGTAATTTCCAAGCGATAAAGAAAGCCGGACTATAAGTGTATCATAATATCTGGATCCAAAAGTAGTGAGCAAACTGTTGTTAGCCTGAAATGCAATTTCTGATCATGCTCGGGGAAACATTGACATGTCCCAAATGTAAACACACACATGCACATAACAATTTTCAAATCCTAGAGATATAATCCCATTTCAATTACCTCAACATAGCCATGCACAAAAATACATAAGACCAAAAGATCAAATTCATCGATTCTTGACTCTTGAGGCTACCCGTGGCCTCAGATTTTGGTTGGATTGAGATCAAAAGAACCATTTTCCCTATCTTTTTTGTTAAAAGAGATTACTCAAATTTTTTACCTCGGCTTGTAGGTAAAACTATGAGACGAACTATGAACCATCCAATTCTACATTCTTCCTCTGTTTGCTTTCCCCATTTAGGTGAAGTGGGGACTCAGTAAAAACATCATTCTAATTAAAAAAAAAAAAGTTTTTTTGAAAATATGCAGCATAAAAAAAACCCAGCTAACAGAAATAAACACTCAAAGATCAATAAAATGGAAGTTCCGAAAGCAAATGTAAAGATACCTTGAGAGCTATCCTTTTGCTGGGAAGAAGATGAAGAACCCATAGCACAAACCGAGAAAGAAGGGCTGCGCCTGAATTCGTTGAGACTTTTTCCACCAAAAACTACAGAAATCTTACGCTGACTTGAAAAACCCAAATGGGAATTCGTTGAATAGTATGTCAAAGAACTTATACCCCGACATTGATTTATGCTGCAAAATGCCATACGTAATCGGATTTGATAACTACACTTCTAACAACATATGTGATGGTTTCTAGTATGTGCCAGCCGCGCTATCAATAAGGACTTCTTGGTTCCGATAACGATTATATCATTATTTTGACCACAATATTATAAGGCTTAAAAAAATTTCTCGATAAATAAATATGTGCATGGTCCCATAAAAAATCCATATAATGACCAGTTATTGTTCTTATTCGCACTTTTTTAATCGCATCATTTATAAACTCTGTCAATTGTATATTTCTTTAAAATATATTTAAAATGTATTTGGAGTAAAATGTAGAACTTGAATACTTGATATTTGTTCATCGAAATAAGAGGAAATTGTATAACTTCAGAATGCCCGGTATGCTTTCCTTATAATAATATCGTCACACTCAATTCTTATCCAATAAAATCATTAATTAATCACGACCATTGTTATGATATCTTTGGGATAATACAAGGAAATTTAATATTTAAAGAAAACTAACTTCAATTATTTAAAAGAAAATACTTATATTAGAAAAATATTGTAGAAGATGCAGAAATAGTTATGTTTAGTATTAAGGATAAATTTATAATATTATATCCCCGGAACTGCGATTCTATCACCGGCCGTCCGGCCCTTAGATTTATTATTTATTAAAGTTCTTTAATTAAAAAAACCCTTGTACATATGTTTCTCTAATTCATCAGGAGCAACGAAGAGGACCGCGGAGAAGAGAACTAGAAGGAAAAAACATGGGTGGATTATCAACACTTTCAACCTCAAGGCCCTGGCGTCATCACGAAAATTTCACAGTCAAAAACCAACCAAGCCCCTCACTCCAATTCAACGCCATTCCCTCGAAGAAAGCGAACCCGTTTTCTTGTCTTGCTTTGGACTCATCACGGGAAAACACACCACCTTTAGTGGTGGTGGGATCAGCCAATGCGGATATATATGTGGAAATCGATAGGTTACCCGAAGAGGGTGAGACTATATCTGCAAAAACTGGTCAGACATTGGCTGGCGGCAAGGGTGCGAATCAAGCAGTTTGTGGGGCGAGATTGGAATATCCCACTTACTTCTTGGGCCAGGTGGGGGAGGATGCTCATGGGAAATTGATAACCGAGGCGTTGGACGGTGGAGGAGTCCATCTTGATCACTTGAGTACTGTGACTGATGCTCCCACCGGGCATGCTGTGGTGATGTTGCAGGATGATGGGCAGAATTCTATCATTATTGTTGGGGGTGCTAATATGTCTTGTTGGCCCGAGACTTTGAGTCAGGAGGATTTGGAGGTGGTGAAAAAATCGGGGATTGTTTTGCTTCAGAGGGAGATTCCTGATTCTGTCAACATTCAGGTTGCAAAGGTGAGGACTTTGGTTTTTCTTATGGATTACATGGTTGTTGGTGTGTTTTATGCTAGGTTGGTGTAATTGGCATCGTTGCTGCTTGAGGACTGATCTTGTTATTAAATGGTAATAGGGATGAGGCTGTAAGGGTGCAATCTGTGGTTTTGGTGTCAGTTTCGGCTAATATCAACGCATTTTAAATTGGCTTGTAGATGCCATAACAAATGTTTAATATTTAGGGAAATTTCTTTCGTGAGGAGCTCCACGCTATGCTACAAGAGCATTTTATAGCTTAAATAGCTTGGTTAATGAAATGTCAGCATAAAAATTTTTTCTGGGATTTGATTGTGACGGTTAATCCATCCACAAATACTGAATGTTTCACTTTTAATTTGTATAAGGCCGGCTGCGTACTTTGTGGCACACCGAGTATGTTATCATATCGGAAGGTGTACCACATTTTATAACTGCAAAAATTATCTCAGAGAAATGAATTTCAACATTTTAATCTCATGGATGACTTGAATTTTTTGGTTATGACTCAGCAGGTAGCATGTGGCTTAGAACATTGTAGCATTGAAACTCTCCATATGTTATAACTTTTTATACTTTTAATTATTATAGATTCTTTCTTGTTTGTGTATGATCTCTCTGGTTTCAGGCTGCCAAGAGTGCACGTGTCCCTGTGATCTTGGATGCTGGGGGAGTTGACACGCCGATCCCTTCAGAACTACTTAAGTTTATTGATATTCTGAGCCCAAATGAATCTGAGCTTGCTCGTCTAACAAATATGCCAACAGAAACTTTTGAACAGATCAGCCAAGCTGTGGGAAAATGCCATGAATTGGTGAGTGTTTCTTTTACACTAGCTGGTGGTTCATGCTTTTTGTGTATTAAGCTCCTTTTTCATCAGGCTGTCTCTATATTTAGACAAATAGGTAAATGTCAATGATTTTTGAACTTTTGCCCAATCTTGTATGTTCTTCTCAAAATGGAGGATAAATTCTGATTGCCGAAATTTTTTCCAGTTTGTTCAACACCATAACCATTGATGTTGCAACCCATAGGACAAGGTGCCTAGCAGGGACTATAATTGTCTCATCTGGGTTTTTATAACTGATTGGTCTTTTCTATAAGACATAATGGCCTATTATTTCTTCTGTTTATAATGCTTCCAAATTACCGTATGTTTTAGGCTCTCCTACCCTTTCAGAAGTTTGTCGCCATGGTCAAATTCTGTCCATGGTGTCTGCTAGTAGAAAGACCGTGAAGGGTTCATCTAACAAGGTGAAATTGATTAAAATGCTCAGGAAGTTGTGGTATTATCGATTCTAAAGACTTGATCCATATTTGCTAGTTTCATTCTTGTGTTGCAGTCATTATGTCGTTAAAACTTTCATCCCTTTGGGAAGTGAGAAGTATGAAACTGAGCTCCGAATGGGCTGACTTAATACATCCAGCCTAGTTTCTTAATAATAGAGGTTATGGTTTGTTCAGGGTGTCAAGCAAGTGCTTGTAAAGCTTGGAGCCAAAGGGTCTGTCCTTTTCACTGAAGGAGAGGACCCAATCAAGCAGCCCATTGTATCAGTTCCCAAAGTGATTGATACAACCGGAGCTGGTGATACTTTTACAGCTTCTTTTGCTGTGGCCCTTGTGGAGGGAAAAACGAAAGAAGAATGCATGAAATTTGCTGGTATACATGACAGTTCCCCACTTCCCATTACTATGATTTTTTTTTAATCTTAAATAGTTCTTAATGATTTCAGCTGCTGCGGCTTCTCTCTGTGTTCAAGTGAAGGGAGCCATACCAAGCATGCCTGATAGGAAATCTGTCTTGGATCTTCTTCAGACGGTTTGAGGATACTTAGTTCGGTAGCGTAGTTCTTCCACATTCAAGAAACTGGTTTGTTTGTCTGTGCTTTTCTATGTTCTTGGCCACTCGGATTGAAATTTGTGCTGCATGCACAGATTACGCACCACGAGTGGAGCCATGTTAGAGCCAGTGAGACATTCTCCAAGCTGACTCTTTATCAAGTCCCAACTTTGGACATAGAGGCTTAACATGGAAATAATGAAGATGCGGATCTCATTCTACTTGTGTACATATGCAATATTTGTTATGGGGACAGATTCGACTATGTGACTACGAAAGACATGTTCTTATGAATAACGTGTTTTTAAGGCAACTTTTATATGTTGGGATTCGATTTGTTGAAGAATCTCAGTTATTCTTAAGGTATCTTCATTATGATTCATAAGAAAGCCTTGCAATATTCTTTCCTATTCGTAAGAAAGCCTCGCAATATTCTTTCCTTCACAATGTCATTCTTCTCCATCCATTGAATACATCCTTTCAGTTTTGGAGGGAGGATATGATAACCAGTAGTCCTTAAATACCTGCAATTAACTTTCTTGTTTAGAGAAAAAAACTATTTGGTTTTTTTTTTTGGGAAAACAAAGATATTCAAAATTATTTTTCTAGATACTAAATACATAAAAGCTATTCTAGTAAATTACTGTAAAAAATTATATTTTTTAGATTATGAAATACACGTCAGGAGATGTGACATTTTATTAATTGTCCTGAAGTACTACACAAACAAGGGCTACTCCATCCCAGTGGGTTAGACCGTTCCAGCCCTTAGCTTACATGGGAATAAAGGATTTCATTGATGGATCTAATTAATCATGACAGAAAATACTGTTGAAGCTTATGTTAGACTAATATAACAAGAAATAAATTAAAATAACAATGGAAACCTTATTTTAGAGAGCTAATCAAATGGAACAAGAGAGTGTTTATTTTGGGGACGAAAAATCACCACCACCTAAAAAAAATCTCAGTGTCCTCCAAGTAACTAAATAACCTTGACGAAAAACAAGAAAGGAAAAACCTTATTACATGTTGGGAACTTAAAATGAATACTTGGCATCAAATGGTCAGGAATTGTAAACTATCTTTAGGCACAATTATGTCGAAGTTGCTAACTGTCCACTCTGCCATGACATTCTCGCTGACATATATCTCCGTTCCTAGATCGACAGATGGCCAGTGTCTCTCCACGGGTTTCGTACCAAATTCCTGCAAGAAAATGATCCCTCTTTAGAATTTTTATGCTGAAATGGAATCAACAGAGTTGTAACATAGAGTTGCATGCCTGATAGAAGTAAAGATTCTGAGAGAGCCTTCCGACATCAAGTTCCCAAGTTCTTGGATCTCCGACCCAACCCTCGCCTTTCTTTGTGGGATACCCGTATTCTCCCCAGACGGGATGAGGTAGAATCTGCAGAATTTCTTGAGGCTGTGGGTTGCTATATGCGTCACATAAGTTGAATGGTTCCTCCAGTTCTTCACCATTGCCTGGTGAGCAGTAAACATGGTAAGCATCGTAGGGGAAATGTGTCTGATTTGTTCGGTGTACTCGAGTTCCATTAGCAAAGGTGTGGTAAGGGGGGCATAGCCTGAGATCCGTTGGCTTGCACCAGGGCTCCGTCTCTGGATTTATGATCATTTCGCTGTATCGTGTAACGTCTGAGGTGACATCTCCATCACAAGGGTCGCCATTGTTCTTCCAACAGCTACCGATGTCCATTAGGTAGAACTGGCTATTGGGACCTCCACCATTCGTTATTTCGAGTGAGAACCTCACTTTGAAATTTGGTGATTTGGGGATCTTGAGCAATACATCATACCATGCAATTTAGTACTTGTTCGTTAATAGTGATTATATAAGAAAATTTGATCAAGAAACTTACGATTTTCGACATTCCTCGGGTCATATAATGATACCCTCCTGAATATCCTGTCGTAGCATCTGATCTCAAGTACAGCATGAGCCATGGATACTTTGGTGATGTTTTTAAAACATGGTGAAACTTCCAACTCCCCTTTCCCAACTTTTTCTCCCAAACCACTGAATAATATGAAGTATTTTCCTTCGTTTTTGCTTCTTCAATAGGAACATCTAAATCCCACGTCCCATAGAAACTTCCCTTAAGAGTTCGGTTGCCATGATAATGCTGCACGCCTGTGTATTCATGGTAGATCCGTGGCATATTCATGCAGCCTTCTCCAAAGCATGGAAATCGAGACTCCGGTGGAAATGGTTTCGATTTCTTGCCATTTTGAGGACATTTAGCAGCCCATGTGTCCATGTTGCCACTCTTGAGCATAATCATCCAGAATTGCCAAGGCACCGGATCGTCTTTGACTTGGCATTTGTAGCCCAAGTATCTCTCTTTCCATGCCGCAAATTCATCCACGGTTATGCCCTCCAAACCATGGCGTCCTGCATCTGCAATTCCTATCCTGTTGCTTTTCTCTGTCACCCTGTGTGCCAGCTTGGCTTCAAAATGTATTGCAAGTTATGGTAAATTCTGAACTCCACAATCTGACTCACTAATGACTGGTTAAAACAATATTAAGATTCATTCCTTGTGGATCATGAAAATGGAAACTGAAAAGGCAAAATATTTTGTATCTGAACATCTCAAGATTTCATTATTCACATACATGTATGGATAAACAAGAAACAGAGAGAATGAAAAGGACATACTGTATGCTTTTGAGTTGTGGACAATATCAAAACAATCTGCGTGCCTTGGACTTCCCATATCTTGAGTCTCATTATGGACTTCGTTGCATTGACTCCATGCTTCAATGGCTACTCTAAGATTGTCCCTTCTCATCCCGGGATCCCCTACTGCTGATACATGATCCTCGTACGCATGAGTAAGAGATCCAAATACCAGAAAACCAACCAAAACATGGGAGCATACCCACCCCACCATCTTCATATTTGTTGTGCTTATTGGTCTGATGAAATTTGTCACCCCTTTTTCTATACGTATTGGTTATGTTTGTTATGATATCATGATATCATTAAATCTCGGATTTTATCTATTTCAAAATGGAATCCTCGTGTGTCCACGATAAGCTGAATAAGCCAATCAGGGAAAATTTCTGGAAACTTTTTTTGTCATTTTACACTATACTATAGATTGTGGAGGTGTATTTCCTCTTTCAAAAATATAAATATTCATTAATTATATATCTAAGTAAGTTAAAAAAATTAGTCCATCCATTAAGATTAGTTTTTTACCAACTTCGGGTCTGACTGCTTCCGTTTAGAAAAACCAAAACTTTTACCAAAACTTGCTGATTTCCTTGCTTCTTGCAGAGTACTAGTGATTAGAGAAATTTCTGATTAATCACTTGAATAAATCTCCTACAATAAAAATAAATACTATGTGAGTCATATTTGGAAGATAATATTATCGGAAAAGGGAGAAAATTCATAAGAACAACTGTTTTTCTTAGATTATCATCTTGGAGTTAAAAAGTTTGAAATTCGAGAATCGAAAGTGGACTTAATAAATTTGGAGCAAATGATCTACATATATAAGAAGATAAAATAGGGGGAGTTAATACTAATGTCATATAATTTGCCCATGTTAACATTAATCTGCAATTTATTTTTTATTACAAAATTCTCTCTTGTCATGGAATATTGGCTTTGGGGCGTAGAGATAACATGCTTTAAATTATTCTACGTCTATATGTAATCAGAATAAATTAGAAATTTGTTTAAAAATAAAGAAGATACGGTTTTGTTCACGTGTTGGTATTCGGGTGAAGATTAGTGATAATCTGTTTATTTACTACTTTACCACTAAAAATATATATACAATTACATTTACGTATTCGGTAAAACACTGATCAATAAAAAAAATATAAATACATGTTTACTAATATAAAATTGGTACATTAATTTGCCGAATCTTTATCTATACAATTTAATTGATATATGACTGTATTATACTATAAGAAAAAATAAAATATCGATTTACTGATACAAAAATTGTATATGTTAATTAATTTGCCAACGATTTAAAATAATAATCTATAATTTTATACATATCATTATAAAAAAAACTATAAATATCATTATAAAAAAAACCTATAAGACTATCTTACAGGTCAATCTTGAGAGAGGAATTAATAATCTCTAAATTAACCGACTCAATTATTTTGTATACAAATATAGATTTGATGAGTTTTCTGATATATAAAAAAATATTATTTTGTATTCTCGATGTGATACTTTTAATCATATATATAGATTTGATCGAATTATGACATGATTCATGTTATGCCACAACTATGATTGTTTGAAATAAAAGTGTCATTTTTAACCATAAATATACAGACTTGATCGACCATCTCACACATTGAAGAGATCCGAGAACTGGTTCCGTGAGTTCTCATACAGCTTAGACATCGATTCTTGGATCTAAAACACCGATTACGTGCATTTAAAAACATTTAAAAAGACTCCAAGCAATAACGAACAACAGATCACGTCTAAACTGGATCAGCACGGAGCAGCGCTGATGGTACAAACTAATATAGTTTAAACTTTCGACACTCTAAATATCATACATACACAAGATTTTATTACCATGTTTTCAAATTAAAAATATTATTATTATTATTATGTTTTCGAAATTTCATTAAGTCAATTTGTTAAAAACTTTAAAATAAAAATTCCATTGGATCGGTTTGGACCAGTCATTTTCTGGTTTAATTGAGTTCGGATCAATCATTTATTTGTTGATATATTGCATCATCTCAACTAAACTCAACCAACCTTGTAACGTTGCCACGGGTGTGTTCCAAGCCTGTAGCAGGGTTGACCCACCAGGTTCGGATTGCTAAAATCACGACCCGGACAGTAACCGTGTTATTTAATAAAAAAACAAATTCGATTTGTTTAAAACTTAGTTTTATTTTTTAAAAAAATAAGTTTGAAAATTAAATAAAGTTATAGAAAAATTATCTATATTTGGATTGTGGATTTGGATGGATTGGGATTTGGATTTTGGATTCGGATTTCGATTTTGGATTTGGATGAGAATTTTGATTTCAATTTGAATATAAAGTTAAATGAAACTCGAAATAAAAAAATTATACTAAAAATAACAAAAAATTTAAAAATTAAAACTTGTATTTATATTATATAAATTCAAATTTGAAATTTGAAATTAAAATAATTACAAGGTTGAAAAATAATAATCATCATATTCTATTAAAATCGAATTTTAAATTTGAAATTTAAAGTTCAAAATAATTACAACAAACAAGTGTAATTGATTAAAAATACAATTAGGTCAAACTTGCTCGTTGATCCAGGTTCAAGTCCAGCTTACGAGTTAACCCGAACCGCTGCTGGGTCTACTACCTTTGCAAATTTACATCCCTAAAAAGTAAAAACATGTACTGACGTAATTTCTTTTTTAACAAGTTTACAGTTGGAAATAGAACATCAGCCAGAATTTTAAATTAGCAACTTTTGAATTCAGTGCAAGCAATAGTCGTGTTAGCACAAAACTACTAAAATCTGAAAAAAAACCCCATCCAATCCAGTGTTTCTGCAAATAGATTTCTCCATTAGAAAAGAAAAGAAAAAACAGAGTGTTTATATAAATGCAGTTCTTGATACTACTTGTGCTCATCTCTAGCAACAATCTTGAATTTCCCAGTCTGCACTTGCTGCAAATTCGGAACACGATATGGATCAAATTTTCATCAGGCATCATGAAAATTCAAAATAAAGAAATGATCCAAAATTGAAATGTTCAAATCAGCAAAGAACACCATTACCTTCTTCCAGAGATCAGTATGAACTGCGCAGAATGCGGCAACAACAGCACCTCTGTTCTTCCTTTGCCTATACTCGATGCAGAGCTCCGCCTTCAACCCACACGTTACGTGAAATCCCAGCTTGCAATTTGGCTCGGAACAGTCGATCACACACCCCCTTTTCGATTCACAAACATAGCACTCTTTTTTCCATCTTCTCTCCGGTATCTTGCTGCAATCGATGCTCTCTCTGCCGTCGGGGTCGCTGAAAAACACCTCAGGCACGTAGATTGCGCATACTAGATGAGCCCATTTGCCGTCAGTCGTGGGTTTCAGCGCTCCACCTGACAAAGAACAGAGGCAGCAAGAAATTTCTTGTTTTGCAGAGAAACATTGTGGTGATTTTGTAGCCAAGCATTGTGCGCAAAACCATTCACCGTCTGGTACGCCGTTGGTGAAGGGATGGCCGTAGCATGTGGTATGTACCATTAATTCACAGCCGTCGCAAAGCACGATGGGGTCCGTTGGATCCCCATCTGTGCTTCCACACACAGCGCAAACAATGCCATCGGTTTCTTCTATTATGCAATCTGCTTCTGTTTCCGCATTTTCCCCCTCAATTCCAACGCCGTGGTCGATGTCTCCCCGCGAAAACTCCTGGTGAGCAGACGGGATTTCCAGTTCGTCATAATCAAGTGATGATTTGTACTCAACGTTGAGGTCCAAGGGTTGAATAGCCCAGACCCTTTTCTTTGCGGGCAAGCAGAACGCAGGTTTGGCGGCGGAGTCGAGAAAAAAAGGGGGTGAATCTCGACATTCCTTGCGCTTTTTCGCGGGAAGGCATAAACGGGTAATGGGATTTTCGGTTTTCTCGTTCCGGTGATTATTTTGTCCCCTCTCCTCTTCCACTTGTTGCATGAGCTTGAATCGTTTGAGAGGAGGTAGGCCATGAAACTCGCCTTCCATTTCTTTGGAGAGATGAATCGGGTGCTAGAAAATTGCAGAAAGTTAGATTGATCGGCGGGGAATATTAAATCTTTCGGTGTTTCGTGCAATTTGAAGTTGGCGGAATGCAAGAATAGGTGGTGGAATCGAAAATTTGGCGGTGGTGTGAAATTTCATTTGAAATATGTTAATATTAATTGGCGAATTTTGATTTCGAATGGGATTCAGGCCAAGGTTACTCGATTTTCATTTTCGCGTCTAATTAACGCCTTCGCGCCTAAATTTAATTTATTGGGTATAAACGTTAAAGCATACAATTTTTTTTCTTTTGAAAAGATAAATCTTATGATCTTATCTAAAGCATTCGCTTAATCATTTATGTTTAAATTATGGAAGGGGTGGATTCTTGTGTTGGTCCTGTTGGATATTGGATCATCCGATGGGGTAGTATCTTGAAAACTCCGGATCCGAAACTATTGTAATCGGGTTGGTAATTTTCGGGTAACCCATTTTCTCTTATATATATAACAAATCTTATCTTATTTAAATACGAATTTGCTTTTATTGTATGATAATCTGAATGACAATTGCAATTTTGTTAGATCAAATTGCAGTTTCCGTGATGGATGATGGGAGATTATTTTTTTCTGCTTCTAAAGATTAAATCGCAATTGACCTTAAAAAACATTGAATATTTTTGCTCAAACCTGAAATGTCGGTACCCGAAGTCTGATATTCGACGCTACAACACTTTTTTTGGATACCCCACTTCCATTTTTTCGGTACCCAACCCGACGCCATTCTGGTAACAACGCAGAAAATCTTTTAGATATTATATTTAAAATATTCTCAAAAAGAAATTAGTATATTAATGCGGCAACGAGGGTTTTTTATTTGAAAGACTAATTTAGTCGTGTTTGATTACTGACTTGGGTTAGAAATTAAAATTTGCGAACCAAATTTAGATTAGACTATTAATGGAGAATTTGATGATAGGAAGAAATGAAGAATAAAACTAGGACTATGTTTGACAAGTTTTTGTGTAACGATTTTATAAGAATACTTCTATAGTAAAAATATGTTTGTACTTTAAGTTTAGACAGTTCACGGAAGCTTTGAAAGAATATTTTCAGTCATTTAAACTGAAAGAAAAAAAAATTGCAAAAACAATTTAAAAAAAAAATTCTCAAACATATATTTTAAACTTTTTCACTTGCAAAATACTAAAAATGTTTCCATAGATAAAAGGTCCTAAATCTATTGAAGGAATGTTGCCGATGAATCGAGATCTTTTACGACTGAACTTATCTATCCAAAGCTAGAATGTCCATATAAATAATCCATGGGACATTTGTAATTTTTATTACCAATCACGAAAACACGAGTGCTTGCCTAGATTTGAGAGACGACCCAAAGATGATAACTGGATTTGGAGTGACAATGTCTTCAATTCATCACCTAGTGTTTTGCTCCACATTTTGAACCGGGGCGCTTCGTCTCCAGATTCCAGCCAATGCACTTCCAAGTATGGAGTGACACACACTGGAAACTGCACACGGCACAGCCGTTAATGGATCGCCAAAGTGTTGAGTCGCAAGGACAACACCGAGCACTGAATTCTGTTAAAAATATAAAAACATTAAAAAGAATGTCATAAGCTGCAACTTGGTCCAAGACCTGGAAAGTATCTGTTACAAAAGTCTGTTGTCAAAATCGTGCCATGATCAAATTCAAAGAATTTATGCTTAATATATACCTGCATGCCAACCTCGATAGAAATTGTTCTTGAAGATGAGATGTCAATCCCAAGAATTCTTGAAAGTACGTAACCAAAGAAAAAACCAGATGAGTGGAGGAGAGCAACGGCTAGGACCACTTGCCGGCCAGACATGAGGATTGCGGAAGAACTCTGAGCTATTGCATTTCCACAAAGAACCGCGACAGTTGCTACAGCAATAGGCGGCATCAACGGAGATACAAATTTAACCAGTTTCTGGAAATACTGGTTCAGAAATGCACCAGCTAAAACTGGAAGAAGCACAACCTGAATGATGCAGTGTCTAAATTTATGAGTTTTGTACAGGATTTATAATCATCAGCAACGATTTGAAGATTACATGCCAGGGAGGAAATAGAAGTCAGTGGACTGGATTGGAGACGGTAAACAACCTGCAAGGTGGACATGAACAGACCAGCTGCATCTACAGCAACATATTGCCCTGCAAGTTTTGCTGTCAGAAAAGGGGTCATGACCTGCGAAAGAAAAGGATTGAGAAAATAGGTTGTGATGATTATTTCCCACCAATGTTTTGGACAAGCAGTGTGAAATAGGAAAAACAGTAACTCTGAATAATTGAGCACCGGAAATGTGCTACTAACCACAGCAGTGAGGGTGCTTGCAGCAGTCATCAATACAGAGAGAGCCACATTTCCTCTGTAGCATAATGTTTGTCAGGGATTTCCATCAACATATGAAACGAAGTAAAGACAACTGAGCCCATGATTTACATACCGTGCAATATAAGTAACAATATTACTTGCAGTCCCTGAGAAGCAATACACGTAAAACATGTAATTATTAATTAATTAACCAGCTAGAAGTTACAAGATGAAACAAGAGACCGAAAGAGTATTCCAGATCATATACCTCCCGGGCAGCAGCCAACTAGAATCAAGCCAGCTGCATAGTAAGATGGCAAATTTAGGAGCTTGCTCACAAGAAAACCAGATAAAGGCATCACCTACAACAACAAAATGTAACCTCCACGAGTGCAATAAAGAATAAAGAAACATAACTAACTGGATTAGAAACACCAACATGGTCTCGACCGATGAATCATTGACTTCTCAAGAAGCTTTTCATTTTTTATGGATCATAGACTTTGGTGATGGACGGAAAAGCAAAAGCAATTTCAGGAAAGTTAGTTTTCATCCCATTTTCCTCTTAATAAAACATCTCATCAATTTGCAGCAAGTGACAATTAGTGAATCAGAGAATAATAATAATTCAAAAAAAAGGTATTCTCATATGATTGGCACAATGTGATTCAGAACACAAATTACACAAACATTTCTTTCACGTTAACCTTTAAAATCAAGCAAAAAAGTTAATTACCATAAGTTTCCCAGAACACGAACAACCTTGAGGGCTATAAATTGAGAATTTTCATTGTAAACGGATGCAGATTTAAGGTAGATTATGACAGTCCATCCGGACGAGCCTTCTTTTACAAATGTTCAAATAAGTTGGAAACTCCTGTTACCAGGGAGCCCATGGTTCAGCACTAAGCAAGGATCAGCTTTTTTAAATCAAAATGCATCACTTTCAACTCTCTTTTTCTTGCAAAACTGAACGAATTTATGTATTCATTCATATTAACTTTCCTCTACCGCTGAACTTGGACAATCGACAATCGACAATCGACAATCGACCAAACCAAACTAAGACCACGAATCACAAAGAGACCGACTCCAAAATTTTGTGAAAGAAGCATCTGGGGTTTAAAAGCTTATTGGTTTCGAAAAATAAACATATTTGCAGCCTCAGCCTTTAGACTTCCCTACAAATGCACATCTGAGGTGGATACCTAAATAACAACTGACCAACAGACATGCCACCATAAACTTTTGCATTACTCCCAGCATTTTTCATATCTCACAGTAAAATGCACAGCCATAGAAAATGATACGCTTTAAGTAACTAACTATCCAACACAGATTTGTTAACAGTTAAAGAGACTCGGAGGATTCAAGAAGCAGGAAAAACAGGATATACCGAATACTGTAGCGCAAAACCAGCAAACAATTCCTTAGGCATAGCGAGAGCGCCACGAAGATCATCAAAGGTGAGTGTCATTCCCATGCCAAGCATGGTGACAGTGATTCCCATCACAGTCCATTTAGGACGGACCCAACTGAATGAATTAGGCCTCACCAGACCCAGCAAGCAGCCTAAAGCGACCCACACGGGAAACGCAGTTGAAATCGTCTCTCCAACCACTTCAACCCAGCTCTTGCTATCCCTAGCAGGCAAGTCGCCCGACGAATTGCCACACAATGGCGATTTCAATCTGGGCCGAGAGATCAACTGGGTCGTTCGTAAATGCAGGGGGTGTGCGGTCCTAAGCTTCAGACTCGGATATGAGATTGAAGTGAGGAGCAATCTGGGCAGAACCGTTGGGGATGATATTGGTGTGGAAGCTGTGTATCCTCGAGTTTGCGGTGCCTGAAAATGAGAAGCTTTGGTTGTGCAAGACTGTATTCTCATCTCCATTACGCTGCAAAGCATTTGATCTTCCTCCTAGTACTCGTAAAGCAGTAGATTCGTCAAGGATGCAAAGATTGCAGAACCAGCCAGATCGCTGCGGCCAGGTTGAGACCACTATTGGTATGAATTCGTACCGATTGCTATTTCCAGTGGAGATGATCGATTCATAGTTTGGTGAGCGTGACAGCGCGGGCCACCTGCCATTGTACATCCGTGTCTTTTTGCTCGTTCTTGATTCCTTATATTCTTCTTAAATTACTGTTACCAAAAATTAAATCAAATGGTAAATTAGTACATTAACTTTGGTTAATGGTCAATTGTTACACTTCAGTACACCCAATTTCCATAACACGTATATCAGATACTTAGAAATTTAATAACTTTTAAATATTTTTTATTATTTTAAAAATTTGTAGATTAACCAATAATTATTTTTATTTATCCACGTATAACATGTGTGACAGACAGCTCACTGCCTGGCCTGGCCATTATGCCATGTTTATTAAATTGCTTCTTACAATCCATCTCCAACCTAATACCTTTGCACTATTTTGATGTTAAAATGTATTCCAATCTTATTTATTATTTTTTCCAACACCGAATATTTTGTATTATATTTTATATAAAGATTTTTGTTTTGCGTCAAATCTTTATTTTTTCAATTCTCTTTTTTATTTTATTAAATTATTGAAAAAATATATTTATATAAAATAATTTTTAAAATCAAATTAATAAATAATTTAATTATTTAATATTACTAATACTAATACATATTTAAATTATTTCTGTTTTTTTGTTTTATATTAAAATTGTAAAACTTTTTAGTAATGTACATAAATTAATAATTTAAATGAACTTAATGTTTTTATTTATTTAATTATTTAATTAATTAACAGAAAAATAAATCAATTAGATTCGGATCCTCCAAAATCATATTGTTCAATTAAATTTTATATATTAAAGTTATTTATTTATTTTAATATTTAAGTTTCTTAATTTATATCAAATTATTTGATTTATTATTAAAATAATAATTAAAATATTAATAATAATTATTTTGTTAAACTATTGAGAAACATTAATATATAAGAATTAATGAAATATTATGAGAATATATATTTTGGTGTAAGATTCGAAGTAAATGAGTTGGAGATATATATGTATTTGGTGCATAAACTGTACTATTTTAGTGCAGAAATTACACCAAAATAGAGTTGTGGGTTGGAGGTGATAAGTTCGACACAAATATGTGACAACTTAGTGTGCTAGTCATGAATCTTTATCCTAATATAATTATAATCCAAATCCATTGGATGTAACCTCAAGAATGGTAATTAGCGTTTTAATGAGCTCGTGTATAGTCCGCTCCGGACTCAATGTTTGGAGGTCAATGATCTGAGAGATGTAAATAAATCGAGCATGTTCACGAGTTGTTTAAGTTGGCTAAATAGATATTTGATTCGTATTTGAGCTTATCAAATTTGACTCAAGCTTGAACATATTTGAATATTTATTCAAGTCGAATTCGAGTCAAAATTATATTATTTGATAGTTTAAGAGTCGTTCGCAGTCTTTAATAGTTTATTAAAATAACTTATATATTAAATATTCAACTTTGAGCTTTCAAAAACTTGTGTTTTAACAATATTTAGAATACTTCACAAACAAGTTCAAACTTTCGAGTCGGGCTCGAACTCAAGCTTTAAATCAAACCAAATTCGTGCCAAATTCAAATCTTAAAGTTTTCAACATATTCAGCTCGATTCAATTTGTTTATACCCCTAGTTGGAGGTAACACTATATCTGTTTTTCCTTGTTTAGTGTCAATTTATTCAGTTGAAAATAAATGAATTCTTACCCGTCTAAAGCCGAGAATTTTAATCCATAAGACTAGGAATTGGAGACCGAGTTAGCCCGATCGGAGATTCCATTGAGCTTGAAGGCCTATCGACGGTCTTTAGACTTTCGATGCGGATGTAGACTCAGAACATGAAGATTGCTTACCGACAGAAGAGGGAAGGAGAACGAACCCTATTTGATACTAAGGCTCAAGCACTAAAAAAGTGTGCCTTTTGTTCGTGTCAAAATAATTATATCAATGCAAACTTTGGGAATATATAAGAATTTTTTTAAAAAAATGAGTTAAAATTCTAACGAAATGGCAAATATATTTTTAAAAATCACACATATGCTGGTCCGAGATCAGTCATGAGTCCACCACTTGTGTCACCCATGTGAATGATCACCAAATGCTGATATTTGACAGAAACTTAATTATGCGGATGCCTATTGATTTCACTGTATGGCCCGTGCATGACTGAATGAAGCCCATAAACTCGGGGCGGTGAAAGCCATTAATTTCCAACGGCTAATAATAACACAATAATACACTACAAGATCATAATCCAACGGCTCAAACCGTAAGTGATCCTCACATGGGAGCCCTAATAAATAACACCATGTCTACTTAACTGTTTTTTAATGAACCCAGCAAATAAAAAACATCTTAAAAATCGCCCTTTAAAAAAAAAAGGCGCAAGCAGAATATATGGAAGCGCTGTGGAATTTAGAAGATAGATGGAAGCTATCAACACACAAGGCTATCGCATTGTTTTCATGCATCTTCATCTTGGTGATCACTGTATGTGTAGTGGTAGCACTGAAGAGAATATCGAAATGTAGGCAAAAAGGGGTCAAGTTTTCGAACCAAGAACCATGGGGAGATCATATCGCCGAGGCTCCAGTATACAGGCGGTGGGACTCCGTGAAGAAAGCTCTGATGGGGTCGGTGCGGTGGAGCGGGCGAAGCAAATGGGAGCTGGAGGGAGGCTGTACTCAACCAACTCCGCTGCTCGTGGGGAGAAATCTCGATATAGGGTGGCAAAGTCATAATTCGACATCCGCCGTGTGGCAAAGGCCGATCCTAATGGGTGAAAAGTGTGAGCTTCCGAGATTTAGTGGGCTCATTCTGTATGATCAGAGAGGAATGCCACTGCATCAGTGTGGAGAGGAAGAAAGAGACATCAATCACATTCAGGTACCGATATCTTTAATTTTTTTAGTTTTTAACACACTTGGTATCTTTTCTTTGGCCCATTCTATTTATAGTATCCATATATAGGAGAAACAAGCAGTCAGAGTTGAGAGAACTACGCTGAAAGACTTGCTATGATTGTGTGATTACTGATTACCGAGTTTGGGAATTGGTAGTGTTCGAATGCAGCTGATCTATATGATGGTTCTGCGCATCTTTAACTTTTTGGACGATTGTATATTCGCGGCTACGTCTCTTCAACCATAACATGGATTTTGTTACATCGCTGCGCCATATATTTACTCCGCTCTAACTGGTATGGAGTCAATATTAATTATAGTGTCTCGGCTTTTTATTTATTTTGTCCTCAGCATATAGCACATCTTTAGCATAACTAGCTCTACATGGGATTTGTTATGTGGAAATTGGGAGAGAAGTATGCTAGCTAGCTATCTACTTTTAATTTTGTGCTATTGTTTTTAAAATGAGTATTCTTGTAAAAAATTTCTGAAATAAAATTAGACAACATAACATATATCTGGGAAATTTTCACTTGCAAGGGCGATAATTAATTAGAATTACAATTAAAATTCAATTCGGGGGAAGATTCAATAACTAGGATGTGACTTTGGGCAAGATGCGATGAATAGACTATAACATTAAATGACATATCATTGCCCCCAGGAGTGCAGACAGTTGGTAAGATTTGTTACTCCCGTTTCACGGGTTCGATTCTCGTATGGAGCATATTCTCACTGAAATATTATGGGGGGTATGCTCTGAGAGTTAGTCCGTTATATAAGTCATCTCCCCCGCATCCCTGCTTACTCGTGCATATCCCTCGATTTAAAACCTATATGAGTCGAGGGGCATCTGACCTATATAGAGATTTAGCCCATTAAATGACATATTATCGAATTATTTCCTTCTAAAAATCTCAAAATATGTTGTCATGTAATCAAATTGTACAATTTAACAGTTTTCGGCTAAAACTAGAGAGTAATGTAAAACTAGGACTTAAAAGAGCATAAAATTAAAAGTTAATGAATATCCAATTTGACTAGTTATAGGATTAAATGAGAAAAATGGATTAATTTAGAAGGCCGGATTGATGATATGAAAGCTCACAAATTTGTAGGAGTAGTATAAAGAAAATTCACACACCTGTATTTGATATCTTGGCATATTGCAAACAACGGGTGGTGTATCAAGTCTCCTATGTGCATCATTATTTAATGAGATATTATGTAACCCAATGGTCTGTTCAGAATGTGTATTATTAACCATCATTAAATTTGCATCCTCATCGTGTATCCTCTGAGATTGCTCGCGTCCTCGTTCTCTCCCCCTTAACCTTCCCATTCTCTAACTAGTATCCTTACCTCTGCCTGATATTCTGCGTTAATACGAAAACTATATAAATGATATACATACAAAAAAATGAAGAATGCAATTCAATGGTTTCAATCGTGATCCAGAGAAGAAGTCACAATCTTTGAAAATCAAGCCTCAATTTTTGTCAAAGATTGATGGTCATCCACTGTACAAATTCCGGCCGTTCACAAATCCTCCAATCTTCTATAAATAGATATTTTAGTTTCAGTTGTAAATCATCCCTTGTGAATGAAACATTCTCCCTTGAGAGCGGTGAGAGCAATCCAGAGATTGTGTGAGTTTGATTTTTTGAAAGTTTTTGTTAGAGTTTGTAAATTTCTTATAATCTATTCTTGTGAAGTAATAGAAATTTGTTTTTCTCTCAAATCTATATTAACAACACCCAAATGATCCATTGAAACAAGATTATAGAGCTATAAAGATCATAAGAAACAACATAATGAATTAATTAAAAGCAAAGAAGTATATGGAAATAAAAAATGAAAGAGCAATATACCGTTTCAAGAAAAGTGTCTTATCATATATGGCCAATACTCATGTAAGCTTAGAAATATATAGGACAAGATAACTTATTTCATGCATAAAGAAAAGAATTCATATAATTAAACACAAATTATAGAACCAAAATCATAAATAAATAAATGCGCTAGAGTAAATATAATTAATCATCATTTTCCAATTCATTGGCTCTAAAGTAGAGTCGTCTATCTCATACTGTGTTTCTTCATCTAATTGGAAGCCTTCAAATTCTTCCTCCAACTCTTCATCTTCTAGATAACTTGCTTATATTCATAACACGTCGAAGATCCTCCATTCCACATTATCTAACTCTTCTTCATCACCAATACACATGTCCCTCGATTTATCACTTGTATGGACCAAGGGGCCTCTGACCTATAAATATTGTTAGGCCATTAATTGGTTAACTTTCAAATATAATAGTGATATTTTAAAACGTATAATATATATTCTTATAGGATGTGTCACATTGAAAATTCATTTGACAAAAATGAGCAGTAACATATGGATGTTCTCATAAGAGGTTCTGTGATGAACTATATATGCTGATTATGGTAGGAGAATTTTTTTTAAGGTTTTGCTTATGAAAATAACGAATGTTCAACGTGAAACTTGTGGTTCATATAAAACATGGAAAAAGCTAAGGATTGGCGGTTGATTTTGGCAAAAGATCCTCTTCTTGCAAAAGCAAAAAAGACCATTTGAAAATTACTACAAACATGAAAATAAGGGTTGAAATAAAATATTGCCTCCACGGCTACTGGATAAGTAAAAAAAGAAAAATCTTGCCTCTGTGGAAAATGCATTTACCTCGTGAATAAATATATAAATTTGACGACATGTGTTTAGATTCATTTTTCATGTTGGGTATATGTTTTATTAGGCCCACAAAATAATGTTTGAAGACTTAAAATCGGAAAATATTTTATCTGACTCGATTTGAAAAATCAATATAAATAAAATTTCGTTTAAATCCAAGTTGCTTAAAACCAACTATATTTCTCAAATAAAGAGTTGATAGAATTTGATATCACGTAGATTTTAGTTGCTTTCTATGTCTTGGTCTCGATTTGTACAGATCCTTCAAGATTCTTGATTTTACTTATTCCCCCCAAAAGAACTCCATAATTTTTGCAAAAAATGAAAATAATAAATAAAAACAAAAAAACAAAAAGTTGTAGATACAGCCACCGTCCCGCTAGATCCAGCTACTACCGCCACCAACGCGTCTCCTGGATCCACCTACCCGTCAAACACTCAAACGGGCAATTTCGCTCCATGCCCACAATTTACATATCACAAATATTTAATGCCTAATATTATATTAACTTTACTTGCTGATTCAATTATTTGGAATAATGGATATTAATATCTAAAACTATTTTTTATTACTATTCCAATAACTGTGGTTAGGGGTTGTGTTTGGATCCTTGTATTAAGACGGATGGAATTTGATTTGGAGATAAATTTCCAATAACACCGATATCATGTTTATTTACATCAATCTTTAATTCCATTTGAAATTGGATAGTTTTACTTGAGTAAGTAAATTTAAAATCCACGTAAAAATTTCATCTACATAAGTTATGGAATTTAAAATCCAAACTCTCAAATTCATCGACTCAAACGTAATTTCATTGCACTTATAAAATAATTCAATATGAGTATTAGGCATATTTTGCAAATCCGTGCACGTTAGTTTACCACAAACAAATTTATTTTAAAACAGTAATATTTTACTAACAAAATCAATGTATATGTAACTGTATTAAAAGTAATGCAATTAGATTTATATAATAATATTCAATAATTTGTCATAAACAATTCAAATAATTGTTGTAAAATAAATTCAGATAATTGCAAGTCGTGGTAATATACTATTACTGATTATCTTATTATCTTTTAAATTTGTTATCTAACTAAAAATAGATACCAAATAATTTAACTATTTTCAAATATAGAAATAATTATGAATATCTTCATATTTTATGAGACGGGTATTAGTTTTAATTGTAAATAATGATGGGATCTAACTTCCTCTGAATTGATCTGAATCATAGAAATAATTAATTTTTATATAAATATATTACTTTTTACTTAAAAAATTTACTGCATGAAATAATCCACCTAATCACAAATGCTGCTATATATAATTCTAGTGGACACGGATTTGCTTAATAAATGGCATAGAATTTTACAAATGGAATGAAATTATACAAATCATCAATCTTACATGAAACATCATAACTCGGAAATGAAATTTGTTCGGGTCGCGGGTATATATAAGGCAGCACCGTAATCATCTCTCCACGCTCTTTCTTCCTTCCAGTCATTCACATCCGTGGTTTTACCTTCTCCGAGTTATGTCATTTTGCTCTTTCGAGAGTTGACAGTGGAGATCTTCTCCAGTATCTTGCTTCTGTTGGTGGATCCTGATCTGGATAATTGAAAATATGTGAGTTCATTTGAGGATCCCGTTCTATTTACCTTAAATCTGTAGATCTGATCACAGTTGTGGTGTATTTTTCACTGATTTGTTGTCATTTTTCGCAAAATCATTATGTGCGTGGATATATGTTGAACGAGTGTTTCGATATGTTTCTAGTTGCTTTTGGTGTGCGTGTGATGTGTTGTTTGTTATCGTCGGTGCTGCTGAAGCTGGATATTTTACTGTTTATTGATTATTGATGGAAAGAATTGCTCTCGTGAGTATATTAATTGGAGTTGGGACATTAATGATCTGTATAAAAGCATTGAGTCCGATGTTGTATTGTTTCTGCTAGCTTTTGAGTTGGTGTGGTAATTGATTTAGCAGCGGTTTGATCATTTGTTACTGGAATCTATGTTTGGTATATGAATCTCTCATGTTCGACACACGAATCTGTGTGTGCCTCCAGTTACTTTCATTATGGGATGAGAATCGGATTAACTAAGTTTGAAGGGATGAAGGTGTTCTCTCTTTTGAATAATGGTTCGATCGTGTGATATTTAAAATAGTGTTTGCATGTGGAAGATTTCCCTGTTAGATTTTTATTTCTTTGTTTGCTCTTGTCATATTAATTAATCTGGAAAGGAGGGGAAAGAAAAGTTACAAGACAGAAAACTTTCCGTATTTTACCGTTTGTTTAATTGTGTTTCCCGTCTTCCAGTTAAAATTTGTGCATTTCTGTTTATAATACATTGATTCTTAACATGTACTATTTGCTTATTTGTCTTCCTTGCAGATATTAAGTTGCGATGTCTGCCTATACACCCAAGAATATCCTTATTACTGGGGCTGCTGGATTCATTGCGTCTCATGTTGCAAACAGGCTCATCCGGAACTACCCTGACTACAAAATTGTTGTCCTTGACAAACTTGATTACTGTTCCAATCTCAAAAACCTTATCCCCTCCAAGGCTTCTCCCAACTTCAAGTTTGTTAAGGGTGACATTGGTAGTGCCGACCTTGTCAACTACCTTCTCGTTGCTGAGAACATAGACACTATAATGCACTTCGCTGCCCAGACCCATGTCGATAATTCGTTCGGAAACAGTTTTGAGTTCACAAAAAACAATATCTATGGCACCCACGTGCTTCTGGAAGCTTGCAAAGTTACTGGTCAGATAAGAAGGTTTATCCATGTTAGCACGGATGAGGTCTATGGTGAGACTGACGAGGATGCTGTTGTTGGAAATCATGAGGCCTCACAGCTCCTGCCGACAAATCCGTACTCAGCCACGAAAGCTGGGGCTGAAATGCTTGTCATGGCTTACGGCAGGTCCTATGGGTTGCCAGTGATTACCACACGAGGTAACAATGTTTACGGTCCAAATCAGTTTCCTGAAAAGTTGATCCCCAAGTTTATTCTTCTAGCCATGAAAGGTAAAACTCTCCCAATTCACGGTGATGGCTCTAATGTACGAAGTTACCTTTACTGTGAGGATGTTGCCGAGGCATTTGAAGTCATTCTTCACAAGGGAGAGGTTGGTCATGTCTACAATATAGGAACAAAGAAGGAAAGGAGAGTCATTGATGTGGCCAAAGACATGTGCAATTTGTTTAACATTGATCCAAACAAGAGCATTCAGTTTGTGGAGAATAGGCCATTTAATGACCAGAGGTACTTCCTTGATGATCAGAAGCTAAAGAATTTGGGTTGGTTTGAAAGGACCACATGGGAAGAGGGGCTGAAAAAGACCATTGAGTGGTATACTAGCAATCCTGATTGGTGGGGCGACGTATCCGGTGCACTACTTCCTCATCCTAGAATGCTGATGATGCCTGGTGGGATTGAAAGGCATTCTGATGATGCTGAGAGATACGAATCCGGCAAGTCTGAATTTACTGGAAATTCTAATCAGACAAAGATGTTGGTCCCCGCATCCAAAACCAGTCCACCTCAAAAACCGACCTTGAAGTTTCTGATATTTGGTAGAACTGGGTGGATTGGTGGTTTGCTTGGAAAATTGTGCGAGAAACAGGGGATCCCATATGAATATGGTAAGGGACGCCTGGAGGATCGCTCACAGATAGTGGCCGACATCCTAGCTGTTAAGCCGACACATATTTTTAACGCTGCTGGGGTCACTGGTAGACCCAATGTTGATTGGTGTGAATCTCACAAGGCTGAAACAATTCGAACCAATGTTGCTGGCACACTGAATTTGGCAGATGTATGCAGAGAGCACGGACTCCTAATGATGAACTTTGCCACTGGGTGTATTTTTGAGTACAATAATTCACACCCTGAAGGGTCAGGCATCGGATTTAAGGAGGAAGACACGCCCAATTTCACCGGTTCTTTCTACTCAAAGACCAAGGCCATGGTAATTTTCTTCTTTCATAGATAAAAATCATGTTAAGCCTGTTTTTGGTTTATGCCTCAACATGGTTCTTAATATTTGCTATATGCATTGTGAATTAGGTGGAGGAGCTTTTGAAAGAATATGACAATGTCTGCACTCTCAGAGTTCGAATGCCAATATCTTCTGACCTGAACAACCCTCGAAATTTCATCACCAAGATTTCTCGGTATAACAAGGTGGTCAACATTCCCAACAGTATGACCATCTTGGATGAGCTTCTTCCGATTTCGATTGAGATGGCAAAGAGAAATCTTAGAGGCATATGGAACTTCACAAACCCTGGAGTTGTCAGCCACAACGAAATCTTGGAAATGTACAAGAAATATATTGATCCGGATTTCAAGTGGGCAAACTTTACACTTGAAGAGCAAGCAAAGGTCATCGTTGCTCCTAGAAGTAATAATGAGATGGATGCCTCTAAGCTGAAGAAAGAATTCCCGGAGTTATTATCGATCAAGGAGTCATTGATCAAGTTCGTTTTTGAACCCAACCGGAAAACTCTAGCGGAGTAAGAGTTATATGGACATCCCTTGGGACAATTCTGCATCTTATATCCGTTGATACGGCATGGTTACGTGTATTATTTGCTAAATTCACCAATTTTTAGTCATAGGATGTTTTTAGGTTCCTTTTCTTTATTCTTTTAAAACTATATGACAATAAATCAGATCTAGTGCGAATGTTGACGCGGAAAGCCATGTTTTCGCTCTTGCAGGTCTTTCTGATTCGAATGAATGAATGTTTTTCTTTATTTTATTTGTGAACCTGCAATTTGTACCTAAAATTTGCTGTCAGGTCAGGGGACAACTCCCAAATCGCACAAGGAAATGCTCCTCAAGGTTCTCTGGCAAAAATTTGGTCCTCTTTGATTTTTAAAAAATTTATGGATACAATCCCCAAACGAAGATCTCGACGTTCAAAGCTCACTCAACCGACAAGGGTCCACCAATCACCAGCATTATTTTACTGCACCTGGTGAATTAGTGGGTGTTGCTACGATCGTATTTTTATGTGCATCAGCTGTTCCTCAAATCATATTACCCTCATACCAATACGAAGTCCAGAACAAAATACAAATTAGAGATGTAGGAAACTGCAGCAAAGTAAGCAGTACTACTTGATTTAAAATAAAACTCAACATTGTGTAGGCTTACACATCATTACTTTTAGCATCGCAACTCAATGGAAGGATGAAAAGTTAAAGAAAGCAGGCTCCGCCATTGCTTTCAGGAATGTAACCACGTCATCTGGGGTGTTAAGAAGATACCGAGCATTTGTACGAGGTCGACCAACAGCACAAGAGAAGTAGTTTTCCTTCTTCAGATCAAGCACATTCCAAGAAGTATTTTCTGGAGATCCCCGCCGGCTGTTCCCGGAGGAGCTGCCATTTGATTTCTTTTCTGAATTTGAACCATTCTGTTGAATGTTGCTCTGGGACTTGGAGCTGCTTCTACCCGCCGGAAGCTTTGGACTTGCCCGTTTCTCGACGGAGGGCTTCATTGTATCTGTTAGTTTCGTTCTTGGTAGACTCATGACATCAGGGGGAAGCTCTGGTTCGAAAAATGTGTAAACATCCTCATCCTGAAGCAAAGGAAAAGAAGTCACAGCGAATTTGAAACATTGCACGTGTTTAGTCATTGTCATTCTTGACACAATAGGTTATTCAGCTTCCATGGATAAATATTGACATTTATTGACTTTGTAAAAGTTCTCTTCACAATGTTATTCAGCTGCCATAGATAAAAATTGACATTTATTTGCCGATGTAAAAGCCAGCAGGTACGGCATCATGACTAATCCTTCAAATTCAGGTTTGTTCCCAGCTAGAGTTAGACCTAGGATTGGTAGTCATCCCAATCAAACGCTGCTCAACGACATCTCTCAGCTAGATTGGGTCGAATGTTGCTTAATTACCCCGAGTCTCCCCCATAATCGATATTCAAGTCGGACATTGTATTTCCATTTGTTAGCAGAGAGAGAATTAGGGGTCAGATGTGCTCTATATTTGTAAGTCCGTATGTGAGGTTATTAAACTAATACTGGCCGTTAGCAGTTGTTTATTTCATAATGTCAATTGCATTCAGTCGGCAACAAAGTAAAGATCCTAGGAAAATAAGTTACTAACTGTGAGTTCACTGATAGATTTATAAGTTTCATGGAAACAGAATCATCGTGTGACACTTGCATTGCTTAGATAGATCAAATATGAAAAGTTTGCAGAGGTTCGAGATGATTCTTTTCAAACTCTCAACTTAAAAAATAACAAGATATACCTTTCCTAAGAAGTGCCCAATGCACAAGACATAATCAATGGGTGTACAGATGGCTTTACTGTGAACAATCTCTCCAAGTATTCTGTCAATAGCAGCTCCCTGTCCACAGAAGGGGGGAAAGGACCAAATATTAATGCCCAAATGCAAAGAAGCACATCTTCTAATCTTGTAATCAGTTTTAACATTTTAAAAAAACGAGCAATATCTCTACCTTTGTGACACCCACTGCCCGCACCTCTACAGAGCGGCTTCCTTGGACAACATCAACAGATGAGTTAGAAATCGGACCAGTCCAGAGATGCTGCAGCATGTCTCTAGCTTGCAGTCTTCCAAATTCAACATCTATATTAGCAGCGGAGTAAGTAAATTAGAGTAAGAGCAGTTAGAACCACAAGGCATGAGAATATTGACTTCTTAAATCTTAGGATACATCATTACTAAGCTTATTACCTGAATACTTGTAATTCCATACAAGTGAAGTTTCACGGCGTTCAAAGTGGGATCTCGGGGTTCTTTCAGTGAAATACTCAAAAACATGCTGAAATGGTCGTCAAAAGCACCAAATCATGCAATATCTGAAGGTTGCACGTTTAATATAACGATGATATTAGTAAGTTCCAATTACCTTAACACTGTCCACCCAATCCATATTTAAGTGTTCAGGCATTGTTGTCATCCATTCTCCTTTTGTTGATCGTAGAAACATCCCATTCTCAGCTGCCAACCACATGTTGTACTCCCCAAAATTCTGCAAAAGATTTAATTTCAGAAGGTATATAGAGCAACAAACAAGGCAATATAGATGTTATATTTACATCATCTAGAACACTTCTATCACTTCCACTGAGGACCACTATTGTTGTATTTGGATCGCTGCAAAGTCTTATGAGTGGTCCTTTCAACTCAGGATGCAACTTAAGCTCCATTTCCTTGATCTGATCCCCCCTCCTTCCAGGAGTGTCGATTGGTTCAGTTAATGTAGCATTGAAGCCCTATGAACAAAGCAAAAATAAAAAAGCACCAATTAATAGATTGTGATATCCCTTCAGTAACAAAAAACCATGTAGCATTGGGATTTTGTGATATCAATGGATACACCTAAAGATTAATGTGAAATTAAGAGGCAACAAATAAATGGAGCATACCAGTATAAGTAACCGATTTTTAGATTGCAGATAACGCTTGATAGCATCGCTGACAACTAGTTGAGGTGGAACTTTTCTTATTCTCTGCTGAGCTTCAATAACGGTATCATTAAGTTCACTGCAAGCATCAATAGCATAATGATTAGGCTTCGGGTGCTCGTTAGCTATTAGCTTTCTACTTTTAGATGTGTTGGACTGTTATTTCTAAAGCAGCATCCAAAAAACCTTAGAGCATTTAGTTTCTTTATAAACTCAAATCAAGAACTAACATTATCTTGGTTACTTCGTTTATGCTCCAGTACACATAATTATCCCAAAAATGGCTGTCATCTATTGTTCATTGACAGCTTTGCAAGACAATTCTAGTTCAACAAGACCTTAAATAAATTTTATCATTTAGGCAGTGAACAAATCAAAGTGGTTAAATTCATACAAGAACATTTGTTGTCACACTATTGTACGAACAGAAAGGAGCTGCAACTGGATAACAAAACCCATCAAATCCAGTGTCAACAAAAAAATTGCTACTTTCATATTGAGCAATTCCTCAGATTTGCATTTTCCAGTATAAGGTCTTTCGATCCAAACAGACAGTTCCGAGTGACGAGAAAAATGGACATAGGTATATAGCTTGGACATAGAGTCGGATGTAATGCGTCTTCTAACACCTGTTAGAGGCCATGGCAAGATGTCGTTGATGGTGCATGTTACCCGCTATTTTCAGGTTGTCCTCAATCAAAGGAATATAAATTAATTACTTTCGTTTATTATGTAAATTGGTGCCACTTCACAATTTTATCACCATACATAAAAGAATAGAAATAAAGCCACATCATTCTCCAAATGAAGGAGAAATAACGAAAGAAAAAGAACGCTGGCAGAAGCAAAAGGTCTGTCAACATATGTGGAATGTACCAAAACTTAAGCCTGGTATCGACCTCTTGAATAAATAATTGTGATACTAACAGGGGCGTATATGATGACCAAATATCCTGGGTAAACTTCTTTTATATATCATTTGGAAACCAACAGAGGTGTATATGGTGAAAAAAACGAATGGCAAATTGGCAAAAACACTTGTTTTCTTCCATCAGTCTTACCCAGTCTAAATGGTCAAAAATTCAGCAGGGTTCTGATGTAAACGGATAAGAAGTCACATGTTGATCAATACCAAGCAACATCCTGTGAGCTGCTAATGGTGGGCATTTTCCAGGATAAAGAGAGAGGTCTGTAAGACTGGAAGAAGAACATAAAGTTTTCACTTTAACTACAGTTCTTTGAAAATCTTCAAACTAGTTCAAATGACAAAGATGTTGCTCTATGGTCACTGAAAATGAATACACAGTTCTAGAAATTAAACTATTAGGTCGGACAGAGGAATTGTTGAAAGGCAGAAAACCAAGGCAGTTCTTTGAGTTACGATATTCAGTATACCATCACTTCAAGACGTGTTTTCAAAACAAGTAGATAATAACCTACACACCTCACAAAGAATTCTGCCCATTGTTGAGCAGTATGAGTTGTCACATGCTCAAAGTTATGCCGGTGGCGTTTCTCTCTTTCATCAGCATCCATATTCAGAGCTTGGCCTATAGCTGATGCAACTTCTGTAAAAAGATGTTGCTCTATGGTCACTGAAAATGAATACACAGTTCTAGAAATTAAACTATTAGGTCGGACAGAGGAATTGTTGAAAGGCAGAAAACCAAGGCAGTTCTTTGAGTTACGATATTCAGTATACCATCACTTCAAGACGTGTTTTCAAAACAAGTAGATAATAACCTACACACCTCACAAAGAATTCTGCCCATTGTTGAGCAGTATGAGTTGTCACATGCTCAAAGTTATGCCGGTGGCGTTTCTCTCTTTCATCAGCATCCATATTCAGAGCTTGGCCTATAGCTGATGCAACTTCTGTAATGTTCCATGGGTTTACAAGAATTGCACCAGCACCAAGGGATTGTGCAGCCCCAGCAAACTACAATGACATCCAAAAGGATTTATCATGTGCTTAATGCAAAGAATAATAAAATCAATTAACAAAAAAATGTTAAAGGAACAAATTTTCATGGTCTAATAACAAATTCCCAATGCTAAATGTACTTAGAAAGGTGGTAAATCAAGTGTAGAGTTTTACTTCACTGAGGATGAGAACCCCTTTTCTCGAGTCTTGACAAGCCACAAACTCATAACTAACAAGATTCATGCCATCCCGCAAAGAAGTAACAAGTGCCACATCTGTCAACCACCAAATTATCAGAAGATAGTTCAGTTTCAAAATCAGAAAATCAGTGACAATTAAGCACCACATTTTCAGTAGTTAGACATCATTGCTTCTGCAAGGGATAGGAGGAGTGTGCTGTGCAGTATAACTTTGAGTTGGCACTCAATCTCATCTAAGTACAGTCTGATCTTATGCAGAAATTATGTACCAGAACTATCCTGTAATGAAGATGCAACTTTTTCCTACATACATCAACTTTTAAAGAAGATAGATTGTTTCAAATGTTTTATGGCCATAAAAAAGCAACCTACCATTTTCAAAATGGTTAAAAGACATAAACACGACATTTGAAAATTAAATGTGTATTTATTGCATGGTTTGATATCAATGTGGTTGCAAATTAAGGCTATCTGTTGCATATTTTAATATCAAGGGGTTCAAGAATATGTGGTGGCATGATATTCGATATGTGAAATCATAAAACAAAGCGAAAAACTAGGAAACTACAATCAAGGCACAGCTATTATTACCAGTGACAGCATATAGAGCACACAAAGCATGGAAGTCAAGAGAACGGTCCTGCATAAGGGAAAAAAGATATTGCTTAAAATAATCTTAAAAACTAATAAGGTCATGTTCTTAAATGTAGTGACATCATAGAGTCCACCAAAGCACGAAATCTAAAATATCTTCCGGCATCTTCCATGTAGCTATGATATTTTTTTAGATTACTTCTAATGTGTCATATTCAAGTTCAGATATATTTCTCCATCCTAAAGTTTAACTACATTCTAGAATCATATTATTCAAAGATAGACTATCAGAAAAATGCTGATAGATGAAGAAATTTGTAGCCATGAATGATGCAAAATCACTGAATAATAACTGATCCAAGATATATTAGCCATGAATGATGCAAAATCCCTGAATAATAACTGATCAAAGATACTAGTTGCTGGACGCACTGTGAAGAGTAAAAACAGAGAGAATCAAGTAAATACATGGCAACTGTGAAAATTCAGCAGAAAGGAGAATTCCATTGTGGCTAAACATTTATGCGCTGAATGCATGTGTGGGCAGGCAGTGTAAATACTATAATTGTTGAGAGGAGGGAAAAAAGCTAACCAAATGATGGATTGGAACAGCGGTCAAAGTTCCAAATCTGCCATTGATCCGCCCAACAATTTCATGAACCTGGCTTGTAAGTTTTTGATCTAGGTAGAACAAAAAAGAGGGGAACAAATGAAATGTCATCATGCAGGGTGAAAATGCTCAAATAAAAATGAAATTTGGTAGGAAATAGGTGAAACCACATTAGACCATACATTCGGGAACGTCAGTCCTTGTTGGCACAGCAATTTGTAGCAAAACCACCTTATCCCGCCAGTATTGATTCTCCTCCAGAAACTTTTCAAACGCTAGAATCTTTTGAGGGATACCTTTGATCATGTCAAGGCGATCCACACCAAGCATTACCTGTAAGTTTATAAATAGTTTAAATTTTATCTGCAAATAAACTAAAAAATTTGCAGTTTAAATTTAATCAACAAAATTAAACCAAAAACTTTGTGCAAATAATAAAACAAATTACGAAACGGCTGTCATAAATCCCGTGCAAAACTTTGTAGCAGGCTTGTTAGCTGATCACCTATTCTAAAGTTCAATTACATAGTGGGGAATTGATCAAATGCAACCAGACCAAATGTCATCGCCAACTCGGGGAAGGGGGATAAACACTTTGAACACCTTGCACATTCAGTATGGAGTAGGGAGAGAGGAACAAACTTTTCTTCCAGAAAATCTTTCTTTCAATTCTTTGATGTGTTCCTGGACTTGAGGAACTTCAAGAGCACGGATGAACCTTTCTGAATCAATTCCTATGGGGAACTGCATCAAAAAGATAAACAAATGACCCAAGTTATGAAATAATATATGGGAAAAAAAGCATGTTGAACACGCAATATGGAGCACTCCTGATAAAATCATGAGGAGATACCGCAGCTACACGAGTTACTCTTCCTTGATCCTCTACACCTTCAGGGGTACCTTCAAGTCCAAGAATACGAGTACAAGCGCTGACGAAGTGTCTGGCATAATCATATGTGTGGAAACTGGAAATAAAACCCCAAAACAAAGTAAAGTCTAAGTATTCCAATCATAGAACAGCAGAAGTAAAATCACATAATAGAAACAAAGAAATCATGGCACAAATACAAAGGAGCCGTCCATATCTTGCTTTTTAAGAGAGCTTCTCAAATTTGGACTCATGGAAAGAGGTAATACATAAGTCTGAGAGAGAAAAAGACAGAGAGACAACAAACATTGGCAAATCTGAAGGAAACTACCCAGGTATCAAGAAATAACAGGCGCCATCAAACGTGTCACTATACACATTCACAAGCATAAAAATTCAACAGAGAAAAAATAGTAGTGGCACATTTACAAGCACAGAAATCCAACAGATATAAAATAGTAGATACAATGGAATTTTCCACTATAACTGGAACATACGTAGAACTCATTACATCATTGAAATATTGTAGTAGTTACAGCTCGGAATTTGCAATTACAAAGTAGTAGTATATGTAGTAGGAGAAACAAACGCATTACCCAACCAAATCAGCAGCTAGCACTGCATGAAGTAGTTCTGATCGAGATGGCAAAGTCCGGTGGATTTCAGAGGATGGAAAGGGGGTATGAAGAAACCAACCAACTTTCATTCTGTTATTATATTCTTTCAGGCATTTGGGGAGAAACATGAGATGGTAATCGTGGCACCAAACAACATCTCCCTCTTCATAATGTTGGTTCACGACATCAGCGAACATTTGATTTGCCTTCTTGTATGCAGCAAACTGCGACTGAAAACTCCTGGTTGTTGCAAGACGATCTTCTTGTGGAAGTCCAAGATAGTGAAACAGAGGCCATAATATGTTGTTGCAATAGCCATTGTAATACTGGTGAACAATCTCTTCATCCAGGAAAACAGGGATACACTTCTGCAGTAAACAGAGGAGAAATAAATTAACAGCAAGATCCTGCGTGCATACTATTAGACAGTTTAGTGTATATCTTCAAAACCAAAAAGTTCAGATATTTCATAAGTTGGAAAAGCATTGCCAATTAGACCAAAATCACGCAAGTATTCACCTTCTCAGCTAGGGCTTTAGTAAGAGCCTTCTGCCCAACCTCATCCGGCACATTAACACCAGCCCAACCAATCCATCGAGCCTCAAATTCCTTAACACCTACATCAGGTAATTGCATAAATCAAACCAAATATAATCTCCGGGAAATAGAAAGTGGCGGAAGATAAAAAGAAGCACGAAATGCTCACCTAGAAGAGCACTTACTAGACCCCCAGCACTTATCTCCAATGACCAGGAATCTTCACCTCTCCTCACTGCTGATACAGGAAGTCTATTAGCAACGACCAACAATCTCTGTTTGATAGACCTCACATCAGGCCTTTCCCGCCCTTCATTGAGTGCTTGCACAGCTCCTTCCAGATAATGTTCAACATAGGAAGATCCTGAGATGTAGGAAGATCCTGAGATGTCATGCTCAGAGATCTCAATCCCTCCATTGCCATCAGTTACGGATGGAAATCTGTTGTTTCTTCTGAGTTCTCTTTCTCTCAAGAGCCTCGCAGTTCTAGTGTTGGGAACTTGTAAGTTGTCGTTATACTTGTTCCCAGGCATATGGACAGTTCTACAATATGGGCTTTGTTACAGTTCAAGTCTGACAGAAAGAAACTGCCCTGCATTTTGATTAGAACAGATTGAGAAGTAATCATTCCAGATAAATTCTCCTATACTAGGATACTCGGGACAATTCTCAATCGCACATTTTCTGTACAAACCGTAGATACATATTTGAGTATAGGAATTTTTCTACCGTTGAACGTTGATGCAAAGGGAAAATTGCATATTCACCAATCAAAACTTAAACGAGAGGACAGACAGACATGAAAAGGGATAGCAAAGAAAAAGGAATCCACATAATTGTGTGGGGAATATGAGGTCCACAGAGAGGCGTCTCCAGCATCAATATCTTGTATCATATACCTACGCGGTCATCACAATTTCAAATGCAACTAGAAAACAAAAGCGACTCAAGTTGTCACATAAACATAAACACGACGAATTAGTGTTAGAAAGACGATACACAGGGAGACATGGAAAGCCTCTTCAACAATAAATAAAAAAGGTGTGTGTTGGGGCGGTGGGGTGGGGTTATGTTGGTTCCAAAAGTCGGATTGACTAGTACTTTAGCACTAGAGCGCAATAAAAAACGAAGAGTTTATCATCCAACTTCCAACTACTACAGCAGTGAACTGTGAGCCAAAAAAGGACAGCTCTAACCCTAGAGGTAGAACTCAATGTCAGTTTAAAACACAAAAAATATTTCCCAGTAAAACCATGAAAGAACTCGAAAACCATATCGATATCGGACCACGACAGCTTACGGAAAATGAAAAACTACCGAACTGCAAACGCACCGACTGCAACCGAGAACTAGCCCAGAGCTTACTCAATTCGATCCAAAATCCTCTGAAGAAAGCTCTTGAGAGGTATAGTAAGTTTTCAACAGCTCGAATTGACAAAGACGAATTGATACATATACATAGACACAAGAGTGGAGATGGTGGTTGAAAGATTCTCCGGGTGGCAGAGAAATAAAGAGAAAGTGAAGCCGTATCCTCGTGTAAGCTTTACAAGATATGTAGAGCCTCACCGCCATGCAGATGGAACCAAAAAGACCTCGCTCCAAAAAAATTTGTATTTTGACGTGCTAAATCTTTCTTGCTGACAGTTGAATAACCGAAAACCTGGGGCTATTGTTTACAAATTACACAGAAAAAATCCAACTTTCTTCGTTTGCGTGTGCTTGGCAATTGACTCATCGATGCGAGTCAAATTATGCATCTCAACGACAACGTTGCTCCAGCTGTTGTTCATTTAATTACCTAGTTTATCATCCATGGAATCCTCGCACAGGCCACAAAGGGGCCTTTTCGTCGTCGACTGCCTTAAATACTTCGGGCAAGTATAAAATTTATATGAATTATTTAGTGCTTCAGTGGAATCACTTACATCTCCAGATGAAAACCCACCGTTCAATCTTTTTCAAGTTCAAGAGGAATTTTCACACTGAAACTGCTAACTGAATTTTTACATTTTTTTCTCACATATACATATAAAATTTTATTGAGAGAGAGAGAGATCAGATACAATTTTATATAAGTACATCAACACAATTCGTTATCACACTTTTTTTTTTTTGGTGAACTACTTTCACACTTGAGAAAATTGTCGAGTCCGCTAGTCAAGCACGTAAAGCAACAGAAAACGGGTGTTAAGGTAGTAAATAAACGATTTAGGGATCCAATGTCAGTGCAACAAGTTTCACACTAACTTCTGTTATTTCTTTTATTTTTGTCTATTTCCCTTCTTCCGGGAGATAAGATATGAGATGAACTGTACGATAACGTCGTTTAAGAAATTGACTGATTGATACAATAAATGGTAATAAAAGTAAGGGCCATAAAGGAATACAAGCAATTGCACACCAAATTCACGTGAATTACTAGGTCATACACTCATTTATATGCTAAATTTTGTTGCATATTTTATTATGTCGTTTATGGACCTCATACTTTAAAGGCAAATCAATATACAAAGAATTGAATGTTAAAAAAAAATAGAAGTTGCGAAGATAAAATTTTCACATGTAAAATTTGGTTTACCACTGAAAAAAAAAAAAGCAATAACTGAACATCTAAATTATCCAGCATGGGCTAGGCTGTGTTTGTGAACTTAACTTACATGACTATATAGCAGTAACTAAAAATTTAAGATGAAGAGAACTATTCAAATATAGAACCATTTTTTACATTTCCATCCCGCATTTAGTAAAGTGGAAATATCAGTGCGATTTTTTCTACTTTTGATGTGTGGATGAAATTTGATCCTGATATCTATGCACGAACAATGACAGCTCGCTACGAATATAAAAGTGGATTTCAGTTATTATTACAAATAAATCATATCCCAAAATGACCACGTTTCGAGAACGAGAATCTCAGATATATGCAATGTGGTGGATGATTATTAAATATTAGCTAACATATATTTTTTTTAAAAAAAGGCAAATTCATAAATCATAGGATGGTAAAATGGAAATAGATGTAAAAGCACTGGCATAAATATAAATCAGGCTACGCCAACAATTTTGCAAACGCACGCAGACAATCTTTGGTCCAAATAAAACCACAGGCCCTGACATAAATGGATCAATAGATTCGAACTTTGTTAAGTTGCATCCACTTAGTTTTAGAGCATGTATTTTGCGATTTAGGTTCAACAAATTAAGGCCTATGGTGAACCAGTGCTACATTTATAACATCAAGGAAGGATTTGGTTTATTTCTGTTATTTAGAGAATGTCTTCGAAAATGATATTTTGTTTGTATTGAATAATGAGATATAGTAAATTATTTTCAGAAGAAATTATTATTAGATAATATTTATTCAGGATTTTGTTGGGGTATTTAATTTTCTATTTTAAATTTTAAAAATGTAGAGTACGTACCATATTGGAATATAATATTGTTGATAGAAGTTCTTTAAAAATTATTTTAAAAAATCATAATCAAAAGTAATGATATCGTTTGTAAACAAACATATAGATTCAAAAGAATAGGATTTGATTTTTTTTCATGAGACGAGATGTAAATACGTAGTGTAACGCAACCAGACAAAATCCAAGCTCCTTTTTTATCACATATCATAGGAATTGGACATCATTTTCCCAGTGACCTACCTACTTCGCATTATGATGCAGCTTAAGAATCATGAAAATGAAGAGGAAAAAGCTTATCTAAGGTTGGTTCATCAACAAGCGTTCTCGAAATAGATATATATAGGGGACAGAAAAGACCCTCGTGTACCTTTTGTTCTTTTTCCTGCCCAAGCAGAGTTAGGTGGGAAAATATTTGATTCTTGCACTAGATTACCTGAATACCAATAAAATGTATGTTGAGTGCCTTATTCATAGAAACAATCCTAGCATCAGATTATAACTTGAGAAAATATCTGCATGTGTGGTCATAGGTTTTGGCGGATATGATTCATCGTGAATGATTTAATCCAAAATACCTGATAAAGATGATAGTTTAAGGAGATATAGAACCTTGAGATTGAAGAAAGTGTTGGACCTTTTCATTGATGCTTTCATTTATGTTGAAACGCTGTCGCCACAAACAATACATCTGTGGCTTGCAAGAAGTAACTCATAAAAAAACTAATGACTGTTTCCGAAGGGCTACAAATCTTCATGAATCTATCTATGCTACTTTAGTTTCAAAAGTTTAAAGTTGTCGCGTTCATTGATTCTGTGAAATCAAGTAATTAACGGGACTGCAGTGATTCAGTAATCAAGATCCCACTCGAGCAGAACACATTCTATTTGCATCATTTGGTTGTAAAAACTCAAAAGGACAGCCATTTCAATCGGCATTCTTCAGTCATCCCCGAGCTTGTATGTGCTCATTCTTATATTCACCTTATGGAACCAAAATTTTCTTAGAACTCCTTTCTGATCGGGCAATCCATGAGAATACTTAAATGTATGTAATTAACCATCGCTAGTAAATTCATATATCCTGCTTCATGTCTTTCTCCTTGCCGCCTAAATGTCACATCACGTGCGTGGTGGCTACACCAACTCTGCTTTAAATGGAGTTTATTGCATTTTGTACAGAACTCATAGCTCCACATCTTTTCACAAAATTTAACATGATCACTACAAACAATATCCCCCCGAGAAGCTCCAAAGTCAGTTGAGAACAATAAGCAATTCTGTCACAATATTGTGACAACGACGAATTTTTCCTAAAGCCAGAGGATAAAACCTCTGGGAACAGCTAATGTTTTTATAAAAGAAAAAAATAAGATTTAAGCAGTTTGTTATGAGACATGATACTCATATACCCTAGCCTGCGACAAACTGATGACCATTCAAGTTTCCTACCTATTGCAAAACAAGACATAGTATGGCCCTTTCATCTCCATGAGCAAAATAATCAGCCAAATGCTAAATATTTTTTGCACGGTCGACTCCAAATCAAGTTAAACAAACCGGAAATACTGGAAAATATTTTTCCATATGCTATACGTAATCAGTAAAGTACTCTGAACTCATATTTGGCACCACTCATTTGATCCGCAGGCTACTCTATTTTCAAAACATATCACAATCCAACTCCTTCTTTGCTCATTGATTTTGTTACTCATAAGTCATAAGTGAAAGATTAGAAGTAAAATCGACAGACAGAAACACAGCTACTCCGCAACAGCCAGAAAATCTCTCAGGCAATCAACAAACTCTAGCAAACAAAAAGTATTCAAGTATTCCGATCGTAGCTCCAGCTCCGTCAAACAACAGTTCAACGGTTTTACACGGAACAGTCATTCATCAAACCACCAAAATCGAACAATTTCAAGCGTACGAAAATACAACAAACCTGAAATCGAAGAAACGGTGCGTGAATACAGAATAGACACAAGAATTCACCTGAAATCGGAGAAGTAGTGACGTCAGAGCTCCATCAAAGCATTGGAATTTGCCTCTTGTCAGTTGCAGTGGGCTCTGGCCTGGGCAGAAGACGTAGAGGAATCGAGAAAGAAAGCCAAAAACTTAAAAGAGAGGGGTCGAATCAAAAGGTTCGCTTTTACAATATGTGTGTGATGCGCATATATAAAGGTTGGGGTTTGTGTGCATCTATGCCAGGTTAGTGAGGGACAACTGTACCTGCGTTGCCCAATCATTTGGAGGGAATTTATACCCCCACTTGTTTCAAAGTTATTTGTAATTATGTTCTAAAAAGATACATATTTGCATTTATTGTTAAAAATTAAATGGGAACTATAATTTTTATTTGCTTTTTCTACAATCGTTTATAATGTATTGGTTAATCACGAAAAATGATTAAATTTCTCAAAATCGAGAAGATACATATTTAAAACTAGAATTTGACGCCTATATATTTGAGCTCACAAATAAATATGCAATTTTCCCATTTTAAATTACGTGAAGAGCCTTACTATATGGTGTGGTTTTGTAGAGTTTTAGTGAATTTGACATTTCACGTATGGATGGAAAACATTCGGAATAATAAAAACGGTTCTTATTTAAGAAATATGTGTCCCAAAAAGATTTTGTGAAAACCAAGCATTTCTCTATACATACTAACAAATAGTTATTTTGGAACTATTATCTTCACTCATTAAATTCAAAATTAAGCTAGCGTTGAAACGACTATTTTTTTTACCTTCACAAATACATATTGCAACATCTCTTTTGAAACAATAAACCTTCAAATATTTGAACCCAAATTTTGAATTTAAAAACAAACACACTACGAAATAATTTTTGGATGTTCTGAGACTCATGTTGTACCAAATTCAGCAATAAAAAATTTGAGAAGGAGGTGTAACAGCCATATTACGGCTGAAAAATGACTTTAAAAATGGTCACTAAAGGTCACAATAGTGTTGATCATTCACTTCCATTTCTCCACCTATATATACCCTCTTTTGGCATAAGAGAAAATGTTCACAAAAATTTTTCATCTATTCTGAAATCATTAGCTAAGGCGTTGCTAATTCTGAGTGTCAAAGTTCCGTCTAAGTTTGTCTAAAGTTCTAAAAAAAGTTCTGCCCAAGTTCCTAGGAACTTGAGTTCTTTACAAAGTTTCATCCATTTTATACTCAGATTACAGGTAAATGGGCTTTTGATAAATACATTCGTTCGAAATAATTCTTTGTTTATGTCATGTTTCGCTTTTGAATTTATCATTCCGAGTGCTCATTTTGTGTCAAATCTATGTTATGATACATGTTATATTTTAAGACCGTTATTATTGTCGTAGTATAGATATATATGATTCTTTACTCTGACTCATATGATATGATTAACGTCTCGTCACTTTAGAAGAGTAAATATCATGGACCGATTAGTAATCCATGGAAACAAAATGAATATCAATGTTACTTGTTCTCTATTATGTGTCAAGATCAGTTCATGATTTACAATGTGTTTGATCTAAGTGTAATTGTTATGCTCAAATGGTTCCCCATTGTTGAATTTGTGTAGTAGATCATATCTTAATTTTGATAAACACAGAACATGTTATTATGTTTCTAACGTTTTAATCAAGGACGCAGGTTCGAGATGGTTCAGATCAGACGCGAGCTGGACCAGATCAGAAGCGAGCTGGTTTGGATCAGCTGCGTACCAAAGTAGAAAGCACTTTAGCAGATCAGCTGCGAACAGAAGAGAGCACTATAGCAAAACAGCTGCGAGCTGATAGTGACGAACTGTGCATATTGAGGATATGTCTGAGTTGGAACAGTAGGAGACGTCCAAACTAGTCCAGCTGAGGACATCCAAACTGATCTAGCTGAGGACCGCCAAGCTGGTCCAGCAGACATCTAAGCTGATCCAGCTTAGAACGAAGATCAGCACAGAAAAACCAGTTCAGAGCAGTTTTTAGCTCGGGATAACATCGTTCAGTTCAGAGATCAAGTTCAGATCAGAATTTAACTTACTGTTCAACGGATCAGATCAGCTGTACATATAAGAAGAGCTTAGCTTAGTTGCGAAGTCCAATGCAGATCAGCTTAGAGCAGTTCAGAGATTAGAATAGATCAGCTCAGATCAGAACAGAACAATATCAGCTCAGATCAGTTAAAGCGCAAGTTCAGATCAGATTTGAAGCGCAATGAGTATCAGATCAACTCAGAGCTTAGAACAGAACAGAACAACACAGAAAGAGTCAGCATATAGTCGATCATCTTAGAAAAGATTAGAAATACAGAGATTCGGTCAGCTTAGAACAGATTAGAAATAAAAAGTCGATCAGTTTAGAGCATATGAGAAGTGCAGAAATAGCTCAAGAGCAGAAAGGCTCAGATTAGAACAGTTTAGAGATCAGCTCATAGAAGCTTAGAGAAGAGCAAACCAGATCAGGAGCTTCGTGAAAGATCAGCTCAGACGAATTAATTTGTACAAGCTTTATTCAGATTACTAGAAGAAAAACTAATTTGTCTGATCGATATAGAGCTCAAAGTCAAAAAAAGGATGCAACGCATTAATGAAGAATGTTCAAAGTCAACAAAGCCTGAAACGTATTAAATGATAAAGGACATAAGGTACAACTATATCAGAACTTTACAGAAACCTTTTCAACCACTAGGAACTTGTGTCCAACGGATATATTTGCACAAAGGCTTTTTATATGCAGAAGACTAATAACAAGAGCAGGCAAGAGATGCACGAGAGAAAATAAAAGAGCAGTGCATGTGCAGTAGTAGAAAGCTGTACACTCAGGTGGCAGCTGTTGTACAAGCTAAGCTGGTGTACAAGCTAAGCTGGTGCCCATGTATAAGCTGGTGCACAGGCCGAGAGCTTAATATGCTCTATAGTTGACTGCACAACCAGGGAAGAATATGAAGATATCACTTGAAAGAAGCACTTTCCAGTGTGTGAGAAAACATACGAAAGAGTGAGCTTACACTGTAAATTTCTAACACAGATTCACTCACAAATGAGGGCCGAGAGCTGAATATAATAGATGTGTGAGGATTCAGATTTCTAATTAGTGATTAATCGGATTTTGAGTTAGATTAATCACGAGAATTAAGAATTGAGATTTTGGAATTTCGTATTTGGATGAAATCTGTTTTGGAAAATATTTAGATCTCTAGTTGGAACTGTCCAGATTTAATTCGTGTGTATCGGGTGAGATCTGGTCGAGAAATGATATGAATTGTTTGATTTTGTGAGAGATCTGTTTTCCCAGTATAAGCGTGTTTCTCGCGTTGTTTTTGGCTGAATGTTAAGAATTGAGATTTTGGAATTTCGTATTTGGATGAAATCTGTTTTGGAAAATATTTAGATCTCTAGTTGGAACTGTCCAGATTTAATTCGTGTGTATCGGGTGAGATCTGGTCGAGAAATGATATGAATTGTTTGATTTTGTGAGAGATCTGTTTTCCAGTGTAAGCGTGTTTCTCGCGTTGTTTTTGGCTGAATATTAATAGAGATCTGATTGTTGTGAGAAAGCTGTTCGAATTTGAGAAGCTAGAGCGCGACAGATCTAGTGACGTAAGCAGCGCTTGTGTATGACGTAAGCATCGCTGGATGGTGATCGCATTTGAATTGTAGCGAGAGATCTGGCAGCACTTGAGGGTGACGTCAGCAGGTCTGTTGGATGACGTAAGCAGATCTGTTGATAGAAGCGTGTAGTGTTCATGCTAGAGTTGCGCGACAGATCTGATGACGTCAGCATCGCGCGGTTGCTTAGTGAGGATGACGCAAGCATTGCTGTTGAGAGATCTGACTCTAGCGTTATATTGGACCAGACTTGATGACGTAAGCAAGTCTGCTGGTGACGTAAGCAGATCTGGTGCCTGTACGCCGTCGTTTTGAAGTTGCGCAAGGGCGTGAGA
>KV009357.1:167143-206446 GCA_001598015.1 Dorcoceras hygrometricum | reverse complement strand
TTGAGCCTTTGACAGATTGATTTGATTACCTGATTGGGTGCCACGTTGTGACTGGCCGACTGTTGAGTCGTGCCCGAAAAGTCCAACGCTATCGTCGGAGTGGTGACTACCGGATTCGAGTGTCTACCACCGAGCTGTGATGGGTTGACGGGCCCCGATGATCACGGACCGATGATTTCCCGGTTGATAGACCGTGGTATAGAGGCTTGATTTGAGTTGCCAGTTGATAGACTGGTCTAGCTATCCGATTTCTTGATAGCCCTCATGCATTCATAGCATTGATTTGTAGCATGTTGCATGTTTATCTGCTTTGATAGCTCTTCGTACTGAGGCTTGACCTCGTGCATGTTTTTCCTGCTTTGTCTTGTTTGGGTCTGCGTGCCCATTTGCAGGAGCTTTAGGTAACCAAGCTGGGCAGAGTGGAAGTTCAGCTGGTCGATCCCCTCATCCCTGAGTCCCAGTTTATTTATTATATGTATTGAACCGGGGGATGCCCCGTGTTATCATGTATTTGGGGATCTATCTTTCGAATTGATTTTTATGGTTACTTGTTGGTTGAGTTTGAGCTAGCTGATATTTTGAGTATTGAATATTTTTGAATGAATGATTTGAAGTTCAGGCCCATTTCTTTCGAAAAAAATTTTTAAGCCCTGATTTTAAGCTTCCGTGATTATGCGTTGATTTTGTGTTAATTGTTAGTAATTAGCACGGGGCCTGACAAGATGAGTGAATCACAAACAAACAAACCACTGATATGTAAAAGAAGTGTCAACAATTCATACAGCATGCGAGCTGGTGTGCAGCAGAGTCAAGGAGTTCTTGCAGCTTGTGGGCTGTTGGATCGGGTCTGTACAGAATATTGTAAGATCAAATCTTCTAGTGAATCATTCCAGCAATGGAAGAAGGGGAGACGTGGGAGATTGAGCTCTGAACTTCCAGAAACAAATTCTTGTATTTGTCCTTCTTTACGGTTTACTATATCCATGCATATATGTTATAAAACCAATATTTAAGCTTTCAATTTTTCAAAGAGTATTCCGGGTTTCTTTTCGCATGATTTTTAATCATACATGATCTACTTCTCGGTGCTAAAACCTTTCAAGAACCAGAGTTATTGCAGCTCGTGTTTTCATTGATCAGATCACGCGCGATCTGGACCAGCACGCAGCGCTGCTCCGTGCTGTTCCAGCTTAGACGCGATATGCTGTTTTTCTATTGCGTGTAGTTCTTTTATAATCTTTATAAATCACGTAATTTGTGTTTTCGATCCATGAATTGATGTCTAAACTATGTGAGAGCTCACAACATCAGCTCGCATGTCCCTTCACCCACATGCTGAGTGTTTTCCAAACACCCATCGTCTTTTTTCACCATCCAGATAAGGATGAAGATCATATTTAAAGAAGACGAATAAAACATGTTTTGAGGCTGGTGAAACTTGTTTAATTCTGTTATTTCATTTATGTATTATGTTATTCAATTTATAAAGATAATTATTTTGATCTTGTAATAAACTGATTTTTTTTCAATACTATAAGGCTTAATTTTGTAATATACAATTGTTAAACATCAACAATGTCCTCGGTATCGGTAGGTGACATATTTGACATAGGTCCCATTCATATTAATGAAAATTAAAGGGTAATTTGGGATAAAATGTTTCGGAAATAGTATAGGCTAAACTAATAATAAATTATCAAAATTTGTTTATGTCCCTAAAAGATATATAGTATTGTGTCATTGAGGTATATGAGTAGGTTGAGACTGTGAAATCTGAAGCAAATGTCTCAAATTCAAATTTCAAAATATGTATTTTGAGTAGGTTGAGATTGTGAAATCTGGAGCAAATGTCTAAGTTCAAATTCAAAAATATGTATTTTGAATTGCGGACGTGTAGAATTTTCTACAAGTTATCTGTTAGTGTGATTATATATAATCACGATTTACTTAGTATATCCAAATAATAGCGACCATGAGTTTTCTCATCATTAATCACTAATACATAAAAATCATGGGATCCATGTGAGTATATACGTTATATTAACACATCGTTCCACTCATGTTCATTTTAACAGTAAGATTTGTTATTACAGTTCCCAAAATCCACTCAATTAACTCATTCTTATTGTACATTAAATAAATACATACTCAAATTTATTTATAATAAAATTTGTTTTATATTTAATACTCATCATAGTATTTTCAAAAATTTGTTGAGTGACATTTTATGTCAAACTAAAAAGATGTGTTCTGCTTTACTTTAAGCGAGGTTCATTTCCTTTTGGATATTTTCTCCATCCAGCGTCAAAGATCGGCTCATGAAATCAACTTTAACTAGAACCGTCAAAACAGACAGATCCGTCGGGGTAGCCCGCCCGTTATAAAAAATAGGCGGAACGGGCTACTAAAATGACAGTCCATCTAGAGGCGAGCCCAAACTAGTCTGTTTGGGTCGTGGGTTGTGGCGGGGCGGGGTGAGAAGGTTGACCCACAGGTAGTGGGAAAAATAATTATTAGATATTATAGTATTAATATTATTTCAAATTATCATCATATTTGGCTAAAAATTGTATCACACATCTTTGTTCGTGCATGGTTTATGTATGATGAATTAGTTTTAAAAGATTTGAAGTATTTAAAATGATTTATATGTCGATTTCGGTTGATAAATTTTGGAAAATCTAATTTATTTTTATAAATAAATCCAATTTTAATTGAATTATTTTGAATGCGTTAAGTTTTTCTTGAATTCTAGTATTACATGTTTTGTATACGATTTGAATACATAATTTTCTTAAATTATTTATATATAAATTTATGTAGGTTGTATTTTGACGGGTTGGCCCGCCAGTCCGCCAACCCATGGTAGGGTGGGCCAGGGCTATACAAGCCGGTTAGATTGGCGGGCTGGCCCGTCCCGTTTGAAGGCGGGTCAAGACGAGACGGGACGGGTCGGCTTGTTTTACAACTTTGACTTTAACACATATTCTTCGACATTATCGGGCAAATACAATTTATATTTGCGGTTTCTTATAAAAAAAAAAGGAAAACCAAATAGGTATGCTTTTGGACATTTCAGAAAAAAGATGAGTCGGCGGATTAAACGGCCTTTTTAGATTGTCCTTCAAACTTTATGTTTATATTTTTAGTGTGTTGAGTAAATGTAATTCTACTTTGAATCGGTACGCGTGGAGCCAACTAGTCGACGTTGGCTGAACATAATCATCGGGTGCGAGACGAAATAAAGGCGGTTGTCTAAGAAAGTGTTGACATCTAAGTTGTAGAACTATTAAACGTGCATGAAACATGCTACTAATCCACTGTATAGGGTGAAAAATATATTATTTATTTCTGATCATATTTTCTTTCATGCATGCAAAATTCACGTCCCGAAGGTCTATAAAAGAACAAATCAGAGAACCCTGATTACTTTTTCAAAAAGTCTTTGAAATAGTTAAGTAATCGTAGAAAGAAAAAAAAAAGAAGAGAAAAGTTAATTTATCACATTTACAAATAAAATTAATGTGCCTGCACTTGTTCTCTTAAAAGCTTATTTACAATCTTCATAAAAAAACTTAATCATCACAGATCTCGAAACTCTAATTCATCATTTTTGTTTCTCATTAAACTGTTTCTACAAATTCTGACGCGATATATTTATTGAAAAATTTAAATGCTGCTCCGCCATATTTAGAAATCAACTATCAAATAAAAATTTACATTAGCGAGCGCCATGGTAATTTTAATCTTTTACTTTGCCAGAAACATAAAACCAAACATATCTCCTGTGCGTTTACAAAAGTGCCATTTTATTCGAAATAGATAGTTATAAACATTGCAACAATACAAAATTCCTTTCATGCAACGTTTGATTTTTTTATTTAACTATATCGGGAGAAAAGGTTTTAAGGAATATATTTAATTGATTTGAAAAGCAAAAGATATATTTAAATGAATATACACTGATAGAAAACATTATTAAATCACTATAGATTTGCTATTTATAAATATTAAAGTTCTAAGATATAGTACATGGAATTTTTTTTCCCACGGTGAAACTCATGTATTATTATAAATAAATATCAAGAAAGATCCTTCATTACAAAATCTATCAACAAAACTGGAAAGTTTAATGCTTTCAAACGAAAGGGAAGGGCCGAACGGGAAGAAATAGGAAAGGAGGCGATAATTGTCCATATAATTACATTTAAACTAGAGTATAACAACACATTTCTTAGGAATAATAAAAAGTTGAGTCTGACATAATATTTTAGAAATATGTTGGAAATGTAAGAGATTATTAAAAAACAAAAACGAGTAAAGACTGAAAAGCGAAACTACTAAGAAATAAGCCTGGAAAACAAAAGGTTTTACCCAAATAAATACAAATAATTTACAAAAAGAAGTGATATTGATTACTTATGATTATCTCACGCCAACCTCCTATATCCTAGGAGACTTTGAATTGGAGAGCTCAATTATAACAATGTCCTACTAAAAGGGAAAAATTATCAGTGACGACCCCTTACCAACTCCACTGATGCCTAGTGCTCCTGGTAATGGTTATTGAGGTCTTCAACTAATTTCTTATTCAACTCTCGCGTACTCCATATTTGAAAACTTTTTCACGGTGCTCCCAACTGTTCAACTGCATTCCCAGTCATACCCACATAAATCTCCAGCTTTAATAAAAATAAAAGGTGATACTGGCAATAAGGTTGAATACATCCTCTATGGTCTATATACCACACCTACTTTCTAACCTGCATTTCGTGGCAAAAAAGTTTGATAAATTCCATTTCAAGTTGGTAAATCTTAGTAGATTCACAATTATTGTTTATTTCTCATCTAAATCTAGGGTCCAAACACAGGCAAACATGACCAAGGGAGCACAAAAATTAGAGAACATTGGAGGTTGCAAAATGCAAACACTTCTTAACAACTTGATGGAATAGAGTTTTCCCAAGTCTAAACGTACAAATCAACACATGCATGCGCATACAAACAAGATAAAGTATCATATACACATTCCCCAATTCGTGAAAACGTAGCATGTCAATACAGGTGGGTTATACAGAAACCTGTCTTCTAATCTTCATGTAGTCTAACCGATGCCGTAAAGATTGATAAGAAAACACCAGGTCATTAGCGAAGAAAAATGACTTTATCCAGTCCATTATGAAAGTATGAGCTTGAAGTCGAAGAGACGGCATGATTCTCTTCACTGTCAAACAAACATCACAAGAAATCGAGAATAAACGGATTACTACAAATTCAGGTCTCTGCTAGCGTTGTGTTCGGAAAGACAAAATAAAAATAGAAGTAATGGACCATACCATGTATTGTACATCAACTTGGTTCCAAGGAAACTGGTAATGGAGAACAGCTCAATGTTACCAGAGCTGCAAAATCAAGAAAACCATTTATTTAGTGCTAGGATGAGGAAAGTGAAAGAACCTAATTAATATGGAATTCTCAATACCTTCCGATTCCATTTTTAACCAATCTTGCCCACACATCAAAGCTTCTCTAATATCAGGACTTACAGCACTACGATACTGGTCAAGCACTCTGCCCCAGTTGCTGAATGCTGCATCTGGTCCAAGAGTGGACACAGGAATACCAAGAATATCACGTGCCATCATTGATAAAATAGGATACCTTGGAGTGTGAACTTTCCACCAATTCAGTATGCTGAATTCACAATTACGAGGAAAGACAGGCTCCTCTAAATACTTGTCGAGATCTGATGACGTGCTCTGACTCTGTGATGTCTCATATAGAAACTTGTCAAAACCCTTGAGTTTGTCTCGGGTGCCATTGATTGTACTGGACAAACTGCCTCCAGGCCTGGCCGAATCTTCGTCGAGCAAAGCTGAACCCGTGGAGTACTCATTGAAAACTTCCCTAAGGCCATCAGAAACTTCTTTGATGTGATCCGGAGCATTAGTTCCATAAATCTGTCTATAATAGTACTCGACCAACTTCATCTTAAAACGAGGATCCAAAACTGCAGATATGGCTAAAGCTAAGCTGCATCTCCTCCAATACCAGTCAAATTTATCTTTCATCTTCAAGGCCACAGAACTAAGAAAATCATCAGGGTTCTTACTCCACTCAATTAACTGAATGTGCATATCACATATCTCTGGGAAAAATATGTTTGAAGTAGGACATCTGTTCCCCATAAAAACATTTGTAGACTCAAAGAGAAATTTCAAGTAACCCACGATAGAACTAGCCCATTCCCACTCTGTCTCAGATAAAGCCATTGAGTCTGCAGGATCATGCTCTTGAATATGACTAAGAGCACCTTTGTATTCTACTGCTGCCTCAAGCATCATATAAGTTGAATTCCACTGCACTGGACAGTCGAGAATTAGTCGCTTGGCGCTGTTGATACCTACTTGGTGAGCAATTTCATTAAATTTTACAAGGATTGCTTGTTCACTTTTAATGTGCCTTATACTCTCTCGAATTTTACGATCACGTCCCGGAATTCTTCCATGACCTCTTGGACAGTGGATTTCAAAAGCTGTATAATACATCGCACATCAAATAACTCTCCATTCTTCAGAAGAGGTCTGGTTTGAGATAACCAATCCTTAATCCTGAAAACCATGACTTCATAAGCCAAACAATCATCGAATGTCATTGAAAACAGCTTATGTTCAATAGCCCAGTCTGCCAAACACTTAATTATAACTTCTGAAACTGAATCTTCCGTGTGAGATGGATCTAGTGCAACGAAGTTCAGCATCCTCTTCTGCAGCACCCAGTCCTCATCGATGTAGTTGGCTGTCAAGCATATATGATCAGAACTCTCAGGTGAATCCCACATGTCAACTGCAAGGTTTATTCTGCCATGTATTTGATGAATGGACTCATATACCTTTTGTTTCTCCTTCCCAAAGATTGTCATACAGTCAAGCTCAATGGCATTGTTATTAAATTCAAACAGTGGTTGTAGGTTCTTGACGAATACTTTGAATCCAACATGATCCATCATGGCCAAGGGATAACCGTGTATCATAATCATTCGAGCAAGATCCAACCAACTACGTTCTTGATCAAATTTAGTACTTCCTAGGCTGATTGTTTGGTTTAGTTCATCTTTCATTTGCTCCTGCTCATACTTGAGAGGAATAGGACTTAAAATTTCATCTTTTATTTTCCCCTCTTCATAGGCGATAGTCGCAAGACCAAGATTGCTTTGGCCAATACTACCTTCTTTTCTCTTCCTCTTGGCGGAAAGTATTTGAGAAACATCATAATTGGATCTCTTCAGGCATCGAAGCAAATGATTTCTTAAATGAGTTGTGCCACTGTTACTGGAGCCACTCAATTTCTTTTTGCAATGGAGACAAACAGCATATTGCGCATCTGCCTTCCTCTGTCTTTCAAAGTGATTCCACACAACAGAAGTCAACCTCTTTGTTTTCTTGACAGGGGCCTCGTTTGATATCTCCATGAAACGGGCTTCGTATTACGAATATCTATTTCATCTGCATCGATTTTGAGATGACTTCAGGCACTATCGAGCTCATAACAAGCAATTTTAAAGAAGTTTACTTCCTATTTAATGATTGAAATGAACAAAATACCGCAACAACCAGCAGCTTGCCACTCAACACCTCACAGAGAATCCATACCAATAAAAAAGGACTAAGATCCTCAATTGGCATCGACGCCGAATCATATATATCCTCTAACATAACAAATCCACAGGCGCTCGCATGCACACGAAGGTGAACACATACGTGGTAAAGATGAGAAAATTTCACTCAACCAGTTCCCGTATGCAATTTACTAAACCTTATAAAGAGTTGCATTCCGTGTTTCAAACAAAAACCACATTTCTTTGATTCATGATCAGAAAACAAGACAACACCAGATCAATTCGTGCCATATAGCACGGGATGCAATAAAGATTTTGAATAAATCTTCCTATAAATTAGCAGTAGCAACGGAAAACAATTCAAACGTTGAAACTAAACAAAGAAGACGAAAAATTTAGATCCGGATCCACATAAAATGAAATCGGGTCGGGCCAAACATGAAAGGCGAAAGCGTACCGGCTGGTGAAATTCCCGGCTGACGGTGAGATAAGCGGCGGAGTCCGGTGGGAGAGGATCCGAAACAGATTAAAAGGGTTAGGGTTTGGAATATTTGCTCGGCTTTGGACTTCGGATTCGATTGAAACCAAATTTTCTTTTGGTAAATTTATCCGAGAAAACTGGATCCGTATACTGTGGTCTGGTTTTGTCGTAACTGACGTCAACCCGAGTTTTTACCAATCGGGTTGGGTCAAAGGTTTGGGTGGTTTAGTTTAATTATTACAAATCATAAACTGTTTCAAATAATTAACTAATTATATGCATACAGATACTATTTTCATAAGGATTATGTGTATATTTCATTATAATTATTTGCATATTTCACTAGAGAAATTATTCAATTATGACAGCACTTTGTCATCTTTAAATTTCATGTGTTTTGAATATTATTTTATTTTTTTCAAATCCACCATGACTATAGCCGTGGTTATATATTTTGCGATTTTTCAAAACAACAGAATTTAACATTATCCGTTGATTCCAAAAATAAAATACTTATATTGCTTTTTAAATTAGTTTTGGATTATAATGTAGTTGATGTTTAGAAATCTTGCAACCATCCTTTTTGCTGCAAAAATTTGTTTTGGATAATTTGAATTCATGGTCGTTTTTAACTGTTTAAAAAAATTATATATATCCGCTCGATTTAAAATTTATTTTATCCAATCACATCAAACTCAAGGTTACTAGAATAGCAAGCGAACTCCAATAGCAATAAAAGTCATTGTCGACTGCATATATGTTATTTGTCTCTTATATTCATCAGAGTGTGTGATAGGATGATAAATATGAATGAATGTGAGATATAGTAAAAACGGTGTACAGATAAATATTATAATGCGATAACATATATGTGGTTTGGTATTAGTATTAATATAAACAGCTAATTAAACTATGAATTAGCTGAATTATCCCGATCTTCATTTTTACGACCCAAATTAAACTTCGATTACGGCAGTGTACATAGAGGAATTGCTTATGCTTGCACATAATGATGCCAAGCCAGATGATTTGCAAGTTATTAAATGCTTGACTCGATAAAAAAACTCGCATAAATTCGTTCCATAGGCTTATCAAGTCGAGCTTGAGCCCGAATTGAGCTTGACAAGTTTATCAAATCGAGTTCAAGTTTAAGGATATTTCGGTTCACGAGTCATTAACATGCTTATTAGCTCAAGCTTAAGCACGGCTCGTTTACTGAACTTGTTGGCTCAATCTCAGTTCGTTTAGGTAGTTCGAGAGCTCGAGCTCGAGTTTGGCTTGTGAACATATTTGTATATACGGCTCGCTTGCTCAAATTCGAGTTCGGCTTGTTTGTTTCGCTCGAACTCAGCTCACTTATCTTGTTCGAGCTCGATTCATATGTTGAGTTGACAATAGAACAATATTAGTTTTTGTATTTATTAAATAACATGAATATAATATATTTGTATTTTTTATGTCAACACCTTTTTATTAAATAACATGAATTTATCTGGCTCGAGCTCGAACTTTTACTACGAATTCGTCAAATTTAATATTTGTATTTATTATGTCAAGATTATTTTTTTAAAAGAAATGGCATGATAAATAGAGAAAATAGGATTCAAATCCTATAACATCATTGTCGCATTGATATATCTAACTAAATTAATTAAATAAGTATGTATAATCTAGAAAATTTTATAAAATAAGAATATAACATTATAGGTTTAAGTTAAAAAATGAAAATTTGTAAAGTTAAATGTTAGTATGTTTTGTGAACCATTTAGAGTAATTTCATGAATTGATAATTTTGCTAGAAGTAGGATATCTTTATAGTATAATATGTTAAATAGAGTATGATGAGTTTATATGGAATATTATAACATTAGTTATATATGATTGTTACTTTGTGATTTTGGTTCTTGATCAATTTTGCTTTTAATCTTATATATTCTTACTTTTGAATTTTCCTCCTTTCATCAGAAGTGACTATACATCAAACTTATGATGATTAAAAATTTGAATTATAAACTCACTCTTGTTTAACTAGATGAAAATCGTACTATTTGTTTAACTAGATGAAAATCGTACTATGTGACTGGTATAATGGATAAGAATATAATGAAGACAAGAAACGAATTAATAGAGTGTCCTCAGTATGATAAGATAGATAATAATATTTTCAATTAATCAATAGAATATCACCGGAAAAACTAATATATATATATAAAGGCATGATGTTGTGGGCGCCTGCGTGGGCGACAGGAGATATTCAGCCGAACATCATATCAATTTTTTATGATGTTCGGCTGAGTATCTCCAGACGCCCATAAATGCGCCCACACTATCAACTTTATATATATATATATTATCTAATATTGCATATGACTAGTATGTTACCTGTACAATGTACGGATAATATCTAAAACACCTTCTTAAAAAAGGTTCAACCTGTGGTAACTATCCATTTATTTAGTTAATTATCACCTAATATGAAACAATCATGATAATTTGTGCCTTGACCATGATATTCAACTCATAAGGACGCAGAATTCTTGCCTCTCAACCTCAATCTGTTACCGCAGAATTAGTTTATAATTAGTTTTAAAATATACATTTTATTGTATATTAAAGCTCCAGTTCCAATCATGCTCATAACCGAGATCAACTGCAAGCTCGAAAACGAGCATAAGAAACTAGTCCATAAAAGCTTGAAACTAGCCAAGTTCGTCTGACATGAAAAATGAGCTCTAAACGATCGAGTTCAAGATATTCATGAGCTTCGTAGTATCACAAGGAGCCAACCTCAAACCTTTTTGTACTCTGAACGAGCCTAGCTTAAGCCCCATACTATTCGGTTCGGTTAGTTGACATCCTTATAACTTGCACAATATCAAAAGATCCATAGCTTTCATTCTAGTAAAGGAAAATGGACGGATTTATCAGATCGAAGACGAAGTGCAAGACCGCAACCAGAAAACTGACAATAAGATCTGCCTCTAGAATCTGAAAATCTCGCATCAATTCACATTTATTGTTTTTAGTTCGACAAATAAGATGAATCCATTTGTTCTGCACTCGAGTATATGGCGTATAACTAGTCTTGGTGTGGTGAGGGTGGTATCGGTGGTGCAAGGCAGGAGGAAAAGACGAGAATGATCTTGAGGGCAATTTTGCCTCAAGTATGGGCTCAACGTGTTCTCTTGTCATCAGGCCAAGTAATTGAGTAATAAGGTTTCTTGCTGTCCAACAAATTCATATTTTATTGATTTGGAAATGATTTTATAACCATGAAGACGACTACAGTAAAAATTGAAGAAAACAATATTTTTCTCCCCTTAATTGGTTATTGGCCATTACATTCCAAATTCTATGTTGTAGGTTAAAAGCCCAATAAAATAATGGTCAACTTGTAGCCAGAGGAAAACGAATAACAGTGACCGATATCGAAACGAGTATAAGTTATTCACGTGTCGTCATCACTCATCATTGACAGCAGACAAATCGTTCGACAAATGTAACAATTGAATATCGATTTTCAATTATTTTTTTTTTAAATTAACCCATTAATAGATAATCCACTGTATAGGTCAAAGATCCCTTGATCCATACAAATGATAAATCGAGGGATATGCACGAGTAGCAGGGGTTCGAAGGAGATGACTCATATAACAGACTAATTCTAAGAGCATACCCCCATAATATTTCAGTGAGAAATATGCTCCACACGAGAATCAAACCCATGAAATCGGGAAAATTACTCCCACATAACTTCAAATTTTGCCAACTCGCCTTTTGCTCCCACATAATTCAAAACATTGAATTTGAACCAACTTTGAATGTGTAGATATTAAATTTTATTTCTGATAGTTTACTTACATGATGGAGGGTACAGATCTTTGAACTAAAAGCTCTTTATTTAAAGTAAAGAAAATTTTTGGTAGATCAAAAGTATTACATTAATATGCTCATTTATTTATACAGATGTAACCACCCATGCAGTAAATAATTCGATGATGAGAATTTCAAATAGAGTAAAAATACCAAGTAGATCAACAGATGTACGAGCTCGATATTGATGGGAATTTTATTGAAAGACGAGAGTAGAACTTGGTATTTTTAGGAAAATGGTTCATCAATTAAATTTAAATAATATGAATATATATGAATTTTAGAAAAGCAAAATGCAAATGATTTTTATTTTTTTTTCCTTTTTTGAGAGTAATAAATATTTTGGGATTTGAGGTGTTACTCACACGTAACCCCACACGAGCAGCTTATATGGCCTGACCGCCTCACACGCATACAGATATATTTTATTTTAAATAGAAATATGGAGCCACCGAGTATATAGACATTAGCCTCTCCAACTCCCAACAAAGAACTAGCCTAGCTTTCTCTTTCCCTCCGTTGAAGAGCTGCATCTATCAAAGCATTTTTGGTTTGGTTTTGTTGTTGTTCTTCTAGAATTCGGATTTCGCTGGTGGAGTAGTTGTCAGGTGAATTAGGATGAAGATACAGTGCAATGTTTGCGAGGTGGCGGAGGCGAACGTCCTTTGCTGTGCGGACGAGGCGGCGCTATGTTGGAACTGTGATCAGAAAGTGCACAGCGCAAACAAGCTCGTCAGTAAGCACCAGAGGGTTCCTCTCACTGGCTCGCATACCCAGATGCCCACGTGCGATATTTGCCAGGTTCGATCTTTAGAGTTGTGTATTACACTTCCCTGTTTTCGAGAAAATAAGAAAATTAGAGTTGTAAGAATCAGGTGTATCGTCTAATCGAATTACAATTGTTTCTTGGTTTGTGGATGTTCCTGTTTATGTTTGAATTTTGACTCGAGTTGATAAATATCTAGGAACTTTTATGATTGAAATAGTTGGTGCCCAGCTGTTGAGATGTGATATTTTGTCTGTGATTATTGACGGATGGGTTGTGTGAGATTCTTTTAATACTGTTGGGTCCTAGTTGCAGTGAGCTGTTCAGATATTTTATTCAGTGAAGATCTTCATTTATTCTCTTCCTGTGGGTGTTGGCATTCAGTCTAATTCTAATCACATTAAAATAAGTGGTTTACAAATATTAGTAAGGTTGGGAAAAGCGCGAGATCTGTCCTTTTCCATTTGTCCATAACATGTGTATGTGTTATTGAGTAGCATTGTATAATATGATGAACTTCATTTCATACAGCGGTCTACCTACGAGAGAAGGATCAAAGGAGAGCATATTAAGTTCTTTTCCTAGTTTTTGGCAATATCGATTTCTGCACCCAAATTTAATTGGGCAGCCCTTCTTGTTTCGCCATCGCCATGGGTCCGTGTGATTCCGTGATTGTTACTGGGCATTAGTGCCTCTTGTGTTCTTGAGTAACGGTGTTGGAATGCTTCAAATAATTGTGATTGCAAGCTCATTTATAAAAGTTTCCTAGTGACCAAATAGTAAAGCAATAAGTCTATTTCATTGTAGGACCATTTGTACCCAAAATCTTACGTACAGTGAAAAATGATCCCATTGGAGGGAATATGATCGAGTTATCTTGGCCATCATTGGCTATGGTTTGGGTGTTTAGTGAATTCAACCAGGCAGTTATCCATTGGGGACAGATTTTTCGCATGCAGGTCGCACTTGCCTTGATATGCCTTCACGATTGGCGACACTTCATTTTATGATTCAATATCAACATCCTTGATTTGTATAGATCCTCTTTAAATCCCTATCGAAATTGAGTCTTATGTCCTCTTTCCTTCTCTCATTAATGAAGGAGAAGAATGTTTGGGATCCATATCTTTCTGTCTGTTCAGCATAGGATGTTATGGACCAGCATCAAATCTGTACCATCTCAAAGTGGGAAGGGGAATAATCTTGAATAGATCGGGGTGATTTCAACTGCTCCTTCCCATGTGTCGCTGTGGGATGGACCAACTGAATTTCATCTCTTCTATAATTTCCGTTCGTGTGGTTTTATCTGATAATGATTATGCTCTATGTTAGATTGTTGTTAGACATCACTCAATTAACCAATAAATGAAGTGAGAGGTACATATTTCCATTTCCAGTTGTCCTGTTGCCCCAGTGGTGTAACTTGGTCATAGACCAATTATCTTGATGAAATTAATGTATTGATTATTGACAATGTGTTTCCATGCCCCAAGATATCAAAATGCTATTGCATGTGTAACATAAGTGAAATATGTATGTTCTTCCAACAATTGTAATTAATTATTGACATGACACGCTTTTTTCTTTTCTTTCTAGTTCTCAGGCGAAATAATTATCGCCTTAAGTCTGAATTCTAGCCGCAGAGATTATGAGTATTGATGCTGATGCTATGATTATTGATGCTGATGCTTACTTAGTGCAGGAAGCGATTGGCTATTTCTTTTGTCTGGAGGACCGAGCCCTGCTTTGCCGGAAATGTGATGTTGGCATACATACTGCAAATTCCTTGGTGTCATTGCACCAGAGGTTTTTGCTCACTGGAGTGAAAGTAGGCCTTGAAGCTACTGAACCTGGTCCATCACCATCTTCGGGGAATACTCAGTCCAATGAAAAAATTTCTAAACCAGAATCTTCCCTTCCAAAGAGGCAGAGGTCTACCCAAGTCTCATCAGATGGTCAATCCAGTAAAAATATACCTGTCCCCGCAAGCATAGGTGGGGATTTTTCATCGTTAAAGCCTCCTTATGCTGGAGTTTCTGCAACTGGAAGTATTTCACCGTGGCCGCTGGATGAATTTCTTGGATTTGGTGATTTCAATCAGAGTTACAATTTCATGGAGAATGGCTCATCTAAGGTATGCCTTTTGCATCACATCTCTCCATCATCATGTCCTCAGAAATCCATGTATATATATAATGCAGTTCATATTTCCATAGGTTCATATTCATCACTTGCATATTCCTTGTTGGTCGATTGTTATGGTACAGTAAAAAATTGTACAGAGTTGACTTGCAGATCTGGCAATAGTGCTAGTTCATGGGAATCCATATTAGTGATATTTGATGCTGTTGATTGACTTGGGGATCACCTCTTAGTTTTCTTTTACATTGTATTTGTTTCCTTCCTTGATTATTCTTGGTCACAGTCTTGGATGATGTTCATCTTCAAGTATTTTCTTCAGAATGGTTCAGAATGTAATCAAAATGAGGGCTTTTATTTTCTGTACGATCTTATTCATGTTGGACTTCATGATTAGCTTTGCGCAGGTTTGTTATATATCTTCGACTTTTAAACCCTTTTACTCTTTGTTGTGTTACTTCTCGCACAGCTTCAACTCCTCGAGTGTGGAATGATATAGCTACATGATCACACCATGATTTTTTCCACTGTAGTATTTGCTTTGTACTGACATGTTTTAACAAATTAATTTGAATTGGGGCTCAGTCACCTCTTTATAGTGACCGAGTTTGTTAACAGTTATTGTTATATGACAGAAGTTGTATTCCATCAAGAAGTAGTATTGAAAATAGTCTTCTGTTCCATTATCTAAGTTCCAAAGCAGCTTTGTGATGCTTCAAACGCTACTTCTCCCTCTTTCTTTACGACTTCCGCAATTTGGCATTAACTAGTTCACACGAAGGCATTTACATTATCTTTCTGTGACCAAACTTCTCCAGGCAGATAGTGGGAAGCTTGGAGATTCAGATTGCTCCCCAACCGTACAAGTTGCCGATGGAGAATTCGATGGTGATGAATATATAGGACATGTCCCAGATACATTTTGGACAGTGCCACAGATTCCTTCTCCACCGACAGCATCAGGACTTGCCTGTCCTACAACTTATCAAGTTCCTTCCGACTCTGCTGCCTTTGTTCCTGACATATGCTTCTCAACCTTGCAGAATTTCAATCATCATGCTAACTCAAAGAGGAGGCGACAGTTTTGACAATTACACGGAAACATTCACCTTGACCATGATATTCAGCTCATAGGGACGCAGAATTCTTGCCTCTTAACCTCAATCTGTTACCGCAGACTTAGTTGTGATGATTGCTTTGGTGTGTAAGTTTGATGTTCATTTTATTGTTCCAGTGTAGAAGGTCGTGGAATAAATATGGATAGCAGGTATTTGTAACTTAATTTGAGCAATGGGATGAAGTGGTCTGTTCTGAAAACGCTGTTTTCATGTATAAATTGGAAATCATGAAAAGATGCATAAAATATCCAAAACCTTTCAATTATTGTCTGGGAATTAGTCCGTTATATGGACCTTTTCCCTCGGATCTCTGCCTATTCGTGGATATTCCTCGATTTACCAACCTATAGCGTCAAGGGGCCTTTGATTTATACAGGAGATTAGCCCATTAATGAATTAAATTAAAAAAAAAACTGAAGCTGCAACGTTTGCATGGGGCACAGTTATGTCGCACTTTCATAGTATGCTTGTTGGATGCAACTTGAACTAAAAAACTGCAACGTGTGCATGGGGCACAGTTGTGCCGCACTTCCAGAGACTGTGTTCAATGTTTACAACATAAACTTTCAACATTCTGAAAATCTTGAATGTGCTGTTTAATTTTTCCTTTCTTACATCACAGCTACATAAATAATAACCTTCATCTTCTGTCATGGACAAGCAAATTCGGCCATGCATTCGTTCAAATATAAATTCAATCATGTAACACAGAGGAGTGAGATATCGGATCACGGAACTAAAATAAATCATAGCTACAGAGTTCTAACTGAAAATATATGTCTAAAATGAGATCGTTTCACAGTGATCCTCGACCTTTTACCTGTCCTCTACCTGTCCGTCCTCTTCTTGGGCGTCGAAAATATTTGAGACCGTGCAGCATAATAAGCTTCAACCTCTGGATTATAATCCATCAATTATGCATTCGAGACGTGGAGCAACCAATTATCTCAGTCTGTAGTTCCTAAGCAAGATTTTTGAGGACTAATAGCTGCAAGACCACTGCTAGAATGCTGCCCATCGATATGTTGATTACATTGACAGCATCGTTGTTTAGCTATAAATCAGAAGGGCAGAAAACACGAAATCGGAATTACTTTAACCTACATCTGAATAAAAATAATTCATGAAACTGGGTCACAGCATGATACTGATATAACTAACCCATCGAAATCCTTCTCTCTCTTGAAGTGCGGCACCAATTATACTTTCGCCAACATTAGCAATCTGGGAAGCGATCACACATATGATGGCTTCAGATAAATTTATCTGTTTAAACATGGTTCTTCATCAGTTTACCATAGATAAAATAACTCGCTATTGTGAGTTATGCCATTCTGTAATCAGCGGAAAAAATAACTATGATGTACATCCAAAGCCAACCCTCTAAAGTGGGTCGTTTTGTTTTCTTCTTTCTGAAGTCACCCAGATATTCACTGCACTAACTCATGTTGATAATGTATACATGTGCGTAAGTAAGCAAGAAGCATACTGTACAAGGAATATGGTGCAAATCATTAAATCCATTTTTTGGCATTAGTCTGTAAAATTGACAAGAAAGGCTAATACTTTCTTACCTCGCTCAGTATGCAACTAACAGAAGCAAGAAGAATCGAAGCTAAAAGTCCAGCGACAGTTCCCTCAACGCTAATGGCTCCTTCTGTCCCCCTAGGGACTATCTTGAATGTCGTGACTAAATACCTACAGTATCAAGAATACTGAAGAAAATGAATAGACTGTATCCATATTTATTACTTGTGCTGCCTTATTCTGTTTTAGAATTGGTGCATTTAAGGTTGTTAGAGTATGACGTACATGGACATATATAGGAAAACTACAGACCAATACACTCGATCTCCCTCTTCCCTCTCAGATGTAATCTTCCGCTTTCACAATTCAATCCTTTTAATATAATTCCCAACCTCTATTTCTCAGCACCAGTTGTTCAAAGGAATCACTAAGTTGGGATTAATATAGAGTAGGTGTTAGCAACACAAGGAAAGTTGTACTAACGTTGTCTTGCCATACGCCTTCCCGATCTCACTCGAGACTGTATCATTAAGTTTCGTGCAGAAACTAGCAACAAAACCAAGTTCCCAAAGGTGTGTCAATGCAGCTCCACCAACACCATAAATACTGAGGAAAGCACAAACACAGCCTGCAGCACTAGATCCAACCACACTTCCAGGTCCCCTCCTTCCTTTTCTTTTCTCGGCAACCCCTTGAGCCTCCTTTTGAGCCATTTTCACTTTTGTTGCCAAGGTCCCCTGTAAACTATAGGTTAATTGATTCGTATCAACTATCAAAAGCACATGAACATTCTGCAAATCAAATCTGTAGACAGAAAGATAACGATGCCAATAAACATAGCTACGGAAAAAAACAGATCAAGTTTATTTGACATAAAAAGACACCATTGTAGCACAATTCAAGAATGCCAGTGACAAGCAAGACAACATGAATAAATTACGTAAATCATGGCAGAGCATTTGTTTTGTCAAGATCCTCAATTACTATTATATTAAATCGTATACTATCAATATCCTTAGTAATAGCTAGTTATCATCCTTGCATTTATTGTGATTATTCTTCTTCCAAATGTACATCACAGGTGCATATTGTACATGTAATCATCGTACAACAAAGATCATTTCTATTTTCTGCTTGCTTCCTTTTCTAACTTGCTCTGGCCGAACTAAACCTCGAAACACAGGAACCCAGATACCGACTAAATAACTTCGACGTAACATAATCACACATGAAACCCGTGATGGCACCCAAGTCCAGCGTAACAAAATGCAAAGTTGCAAATGCGTACAGGAGAGTAAATTAAAACAGATTGGATCCTTAGCTCACAATGACAAAGTATGAGGCCACAAGAAGGAACCCAGAAGAGCCAAAGGCACGCCAAGTAAGGGTACCAAGCAAGAACGCCGCGGCCATACCGGAAAATGACAGCCCGGCTACAAGAATCGGGGAGCCCAGAAGAAAGATCAGCAGGTTGCTCAACACGGCGGTCTGCCACGTGGGCTGCGAAGAATGTACTAACTGAATGGCCCGTTGCAGCAGGCCTGGATCAACGTCAGCGCTTGCTGCCTGAATGCTGGCTGGCATTCTTTTGTTGCCACTGAAATTTTTGGGGTTTGAAATTGAGGTGAAAAGAAAGGATTTTGATTTGGGTAATGAGAAATTGGGAAGAAAATACGAGGCCTTTGACGTGTGAGAGAAGGAAATTGGGAGAAAAGTCGCCATATTTATAGACTGCTTCCGGTTTTGTTGAGAAGAATGAAGCGAAATTCATTTCTAGAAGCAATTTGGTACTGTTGAATACAGAGTTTGTCACTTGTCGAGAGTCAACCGAGAGCTCACACAATAATTAATTATTTATTTTATTTGTTTTTTGGCCTTATTTGATTAAACATTCATGCTTTAGAACACAAAATTTCATTGATTTTTTTGAATTATTATGAATAGAAAGACAGTATACAGTTTGATTTGGAAACCAAATAGTAGTAACTGATAATATAGGAAACTATTCATTATTTAATGCTTAATTTATGCACTTTAGAACTTGGAAATGTATTCTTAAATTTATGGTATTCAATAAAATAATTAAAATTACAGTGAAAAATTGAAAAAGAATTTTTTTTTAAACTAGAAAAGTTTCAATCTGTGACTTTCCATGTTTTGCGCTCCTTCGAACCTTGATTTCTGTTGTTGACAATAAAAAACATAAATAAGCCGCTTTTATATATCTGTAATAACTAAATTTATATATTGTATATGTCTTATAAAAATAGCAATTGGTGTATTTCAATTTTATGTCGCTCTTTGCTCTATATACGTTTTAACCTCAGTAAAACTAGTACTGTATGTTTATGCAGTTTTTTTTATAATCAATTTAATATTTCGAGACTTGGTTAGAAATTAAAAAATGAGAATAAATAGAAAGAGAGAGAGAGAGAGAAAATTGTTGGAAAAAAACCAAAAAGAAAACAAAAATACATACCAGTCAAACGGTCGGCCCGTCGATATTAGAATTTAAAGAAAAACGTAACACATTCGAAATAATTCAATTAAAATTGGAATTATCAATAAAAATAAATTAGATTTTCAAAAATTTATCAACCAAATCGACATATAAATCATTTTAAAGCCTTCAAATCTTTTTAAACTAATTCATCATATACAAACCATACATAAATAAGGATGTGTGATACAATTTTTAACCAAATATGATGATAAATTGAAAGAATATTAATTATATAATATTTAAGAATTTTTTTCCACGACCCGCGGGCCAACCCGCTCCGCCCCGACCCGTCCCGCCACAACCCGCGACCCAAACGGGCCAGTCCGTTTAGGCCGCCTCCAGACGGGCTATGATTTTAGTAGCCCGCCCCGCCTATTTTTTATGGCGGGGCGGGCTAACCCGACGGATCTGGCCCGTTTTGACGGCTCTACATGACACCACTACTATACTATCTATAACATAGTCTACGGAAAGTAATACTTTGAGGTCGTAAATCAGATTGATTTATGGTAAGATGAACAAAGAATGGAGTTGCTTCGAATAGAAACAAATTGTACTAATACCTTTATGTTTTCAAGAAAAAATGGTACAGGAACTTATCTTTATTAAAAGCAGGCAAAGTGTACTATTGATCACTCTCGCACAATTATAATCATGTCTGTAAAAGAATGGTGTAGAGAAGTTGGTTCCATGTATCTGGTACACCAGCGATGCACCAGTGGCTGCAATCCACTCCTCTGCCCACGTACGAAGATGGGTGCCCATCTTTCCTCAACTGAGTCTGCAATAGTATGTCCAGATAGGATACGGGCTTCTTCATGTTACTCAGCACGCTTCTCACCACCGCATCCCCCGGAGGGTTTTCGCCTGTGTAGGCCCCCGCTTCCACCGGAGTCGTCTGCCCGATGCAGTTCTTTGATGGTTCCTTCCATTCACTGCCACTGGATCATGGCTCATCTTGATTATATTGAGTCAACAGGCCAAGGATTCACGACCAGAAACAGCTTTTTTTTTTACACAATTTCAATCGTTTTAATTAGAAGCTAGCACCCTCAATTGCAAATCAGCGTCGAATAGATGTCACATCAAAATCATGTAGGAAAAGAATGAAAATTGCAAAACATATAAAGATTTAAAAGTCTAAAATTGAAATATGACATTACGAGTTATAACCAAAATTGCAAAAGGTGACGAAAAAATGACTTGTTTTTTTTATCGATCTTACTTGTAATGAACAGCGGAGATTCCTTGATAGAAGACGGCAACTTTGGAGGGATCGATGTTGGAATCAACCCAGTTAGCCCAAGACGTCAGAGCTATTTTGTAGGCCATCATTCGATCCATGTCCGGGATTATCTTGTCACCAATTTGATAATTGTCCCATCTGCATCGATCCATCCAATGTTAGGTCTATTTCTGTTCATCTTTTTGTGACTTCAAATTGATTTGAATATTGTTTGATCAGACCGTACGTCTGAAAGCGGCCGGTGTGTGTCCACCAGTGGTAGCTGTTGAAGATTAAGACGTCGACTCCGATCCACAGTCCGCTGTCTCTGAGTGTATCAAGCTTGAGTGTGCGGTTCACTAGGCTCACCAGGAATCCATTTTTCATGAACATGATAGAAACTCTATATTCCTTTAATTCGTTCGATCATAGAAAAAAGAGAGGTTCAATTATAATAGTACTCAGGCTAGTCTTTTGTCAGCACACTAATGAACACTTTTAAGTCCTAGCAACCAAAAACAAAAAGATTCGAGGGAGTGATACCCAAGATGAATGAATCCCACTTGCATGATCATGTTATATTAAGGAAGGAAATTGGAGATTACCGGAAAGGAAAGAGTGGTGATCAATCCTCGCGAGTCTAAGTTGAAAGTCGAATTCGGGAGTGAGGAGTGAAGCATACACCCCAGTGATTGCCACTGGTTTGCACTCAGAGAATCCCCCACAAACATTATCTTTTTGCCTCTCATTTTCTCCAGGAACAACTTACCATCAAACCTGCCATTGCCAAATTTATAGTCCGTTGAATATATTATATCAATCTCCAATTAGAAAACATGCTTCTTTTCTTTTTCTCTTTTTCCTTTTCAATCTGGGCTCCTTCCATTTTCTATCCACCAAGAAATTCAGAGACGATAGTGTACCTGGAATAGTCACAATCAAGTGGCTTCCATCGATATTTAAGGTACATTTTATCAGGCCTCCCGCTTTTCAGACAATCGAGTCCGATGCTGCTGAATGGGCACTGGGATGCATCGTAAAGTGGATAAGAATCGTCAAGAATCCAGCTTCCCTTGAATAAATCACAGCTTCTCGATGGCTTTTCTTCCTCGCAGGCTACAGATTTCGTGAGTGAAAACGAGAGAACAATGGCAAACAAGTGACAGAGGGGCAACGAACGCTTGGAACCCATCTGTATATGAGACAGATAATCCAAGTTATGTTGGTATTTATAAAGTTTTCCCATTATTACGCGGTGAAAATTGGACTTTTATCTGGTCGTAGTGAGTTGTAATTTTTGTCCTTTTAGCTAATACCATTACCGTATGATGTAGCCAAATTTTGTCCGGCCCAAGAGCTGATACCACCTAGGGAATGTAAGATCGGGGGGTCGGGCTCGGGTTGTCGGGCACCACGTCGGGCTTCAGGCACTGGAAGGTGGAAAATGCTTCTCCTTGGTGTCTGCAACCACAAATAACAGGACAGAGGGCGCCGGAATTGTGTCCAACAAAACCCCTCTGATGTCTAAGTCAGGCAGTGCTCTAGGGAGAAAAAGGGAGCAGGAATATGTGCTAGGAGCAAATGAATACAGGAGTGAATGTGTGCCCAATGAGGGAGCGTACCTGGTATTTATAGGGGGGCTAAGGCGGTGGAAGAAGAATATTTCGGTGGATACTCTCCGCGATCCTCGGGATCTTCTCGCTAAATAAGGAAATGTGTATCGACCCAAGATTCTTTGAATAAGGAAAGACGTATCCCAGCGGGATTCTTTAGCACGTCGGGTAGGAGTTCTCGGGAGGCGTTCTCGAACTGGTAGCTGGTCGGGCTTGAAGTGTGCTGCTCGGTTCTCGGGTCCCGGGGTGATTACGGGGGCATCACATATACATTAACCTTTTATTTGTGGTTAATTGTGAAGAAATAAATTGGTCCTCCTTCTGTCTTACACATAAATATGATATAGGAGATTATATGTGTTTTCATACCGATGAATAAATTTACTAGAAATGTAAATTTTACAAAGACAGTTTCCATTTTCTCTTATGTAATGAATATTTGAATAGGGGACAAATCGATGGAAATAGTAATTAATGTGTTCAATGATAGAGGTGGACTTAACAAAGAATAGAGCACATAATATTAAATATAGAAAACTTGCTATATAGATGGACGGACGAAAAAGTTAAATATGGTGTGTATTTGGGATAGTGCTATTTCTGTAAAACTTAACAAGAATTAAAATGAACTGAAGTGGGAATAGTAAAGGACTAAATTGCATACGTCCATGACTAACAGGACAAAATGGCAAAATATTCGTCCTTTTTCAATTTCCGTGATCTTGTAATTGTAACATATATGGTATTTTGATTATTAAGGTCTGCCCATATTAACAGAACTATTTTAATTGATTCCATACAGCTTCCACTCGTTGTGGGCTACCAAAATTTGTTTGCCTTTTCCAAAAAAAAAAAAGTAATAATAAAAAATAAAAAATTTTGTTGCATTTAAGACATGCATCGCTAGTCCATCAATGCATGGATATCGATTTAACATTAGATTTCAGATTTTTGGACATACTGATTGATATGAAATTAGTTAAATGAAAATTGGTAGTTATTTTCAATGTGACATATCCGATTTTCGTCTTATTTCAAAACTTTTCCCGACAAGTTAAATTGGTCCATGAAATCCAAAATTATATACCGGAAAACCATCGCTATTCATTTTAAAATACTTTATTGGCTCATATCAAATTTCGAAATAAGTATTTGATGTAATAATACCTACAATTTAGCGAATGAACAATCATTCGGCACATCGCTGCGTAAGGCGTAAGCCCATTCTACATGGGACTTTATGTATGCTCATTATTTAAACTTCTTTAGTTTAAGGAATTAAACTTCAATTACAAAGTATATGTTGATCGAATTTTTCGCATAAAATTACGGATATAATTTGAGGCCTTTGGTAGTATAAGATGGATGTCACATGGGCGATTCTATCACCGTGAATTTTTATAAGAAGGCTGATATTGTGGACAGCTACTGTAGGCACTTGGTGATGTGACATTTCCTGGTGCTGTCATATCACCAGGTGTCCACACAGTGTTCATCGTAGTTGTCCACAATATCAAATTATTTCTATAAGATGTTAAAAGAACAATATGCCTCACATGTTTTGTTTCTGAGTCAAATATTAATTCTTACAAAAAACGAACCGGAAGAAGAACAAGCGTAGCATAGAATCTGCCTGTTAGATGTTTGATTTGTCTGCGGTGATTAGAAGTCCATAAAGCAATTGATTCCAAGCATCCGGCACGCCGGCGAGGCACCAGTGGCTGCAGTCGTTGCCCTTCTGCCCTCCGATGCCGTACGCTGAAGGGTGCCCATCTTTTCGTAGCTGTGAAAGTAAAGTCACGTCCAGCAGGCCCACAGCCGTCGTCATGTTGCTCAGCACCGCCTTCACCACCGCTGCAGCTGGCGGTGCTCCTCCCGGGTACGCTGGGCCGACCATTGGTTGAGTTTCTCCATTGCAGCTTACGGCCTTTGTTGCGTTCCACTCTGCGCCGCTGCATATATGATTAGAGACACCAGTTTAGAATCAAAACTTGTGGCGTTGATAATGGTCCATATATCCATTTATACATCTATGTACGTAGTTGAAATCTTTCTTTATATATTGTACTGTTAATATTAAATATTCTGTAAAGATATTTGAAATTTCAAGCTAGTGAATTGACCGCAATAGAGTTGCATGATAGTTACGTAGCTTGATAATCATAGAAAAAAGAAAAAAGAAAAAACAAACCATTAGCTGCCTCGTAAAGTTTTTCTGAATAAAACTAAATCTATTATATTTAAAAGTTTAAAACCCATTGTTTAAAAATCAGGTCCAAAAAAATGTAAACAGCTTGAGTTTCTTAGCACTTGGGTCATGCTTAATTTTTCATTTTAAAAACTTTTGTTCGGGAGTCCAAAAAGAAACTTAATATGGGTTAATTTTTCTTAGTACGTGGGTTAATATGCTTAATTCTTTTTATATATTAGACCAGGAGAAAGAACCTTACTTGTAGTGGGTAGGAGAAATGCCTTGAAAGAAAACCCTTGTGTGGGAGGGATTTATGTTAGAATCAACCCACTTGGCCCAAGTCTTTAGTCCCTCACCAAATGCTATCAAACGATCCATGTCTTTATATGGTTTATCACCTTGTTGGATGTAATCCCATCTGAAAATCATCCAAAAATCTAAGCATATATATGCAATATAGCTTATATCCCGGACCACAAAAAAATGTCGAATTTGAGTTTTTTTTTTTCATTTAACTTAATAATTTATACAGTTAAGGGATTTGAACATTAATCTGCTTACGGCTGGCTGCTCCCCTTGTGAAGCCACCAATGCCATGTGTTGAATATAAGCATATCCACTCCTTTCCATGAATTCCCATTTTGGATCGAATCCAACTTCAGAATCCTTCCCTTCTTCTCTTTCACCAAATCTACCAGAAACGCGTTGCGAGACAACATTAAAGATATGCTATAGTCCTGCAAGAACATTATATGTATATAACTAACTGAATAGGTTTCATATCACCCAAACGAAACTCGGAGATATTTCCATGTAAGACATTACTGATCATTAACAAATACAACTTTTTGTATGAATCTATAGAAGAGAGATTTTCAGTTAGATTACTGTTAGATAAAAGGTGGAAAGATTTCCAATTTTCTTCAGAGAGAAACTTGATTGCGGCACAGCTGCGTGCAACATGCATGTAAGAGATTGCCATTGGTTGAGGCTGAGTGAGTCCCCCACGAACATTATTTTCTTGCCTTTAAACCTCATCAAGAAATCTTGCCCACTGAATCTGGAAATTAAATAATGCAAAAGTAAACTAAATCAACTTTCAAGTGGAGCCAAGGGGATTAATGTAGTGTTTGCAAGAGCTTTCGTTCCTCGAGTCTTCAACAAGCTGTTCCCACACTCGGATTTTTTAAGAAAAGCAATAGTGGTCTACTCCTAAGTTCAAACTTAGTTTCAGTGGATCGATACGCATGGAAGAGTTGGTGTTGGCCTCGGCTGCTCGATTGAGATCGAGCTCGACCACGAAGAGTTATATACTTTTGCTCTATAATTCACTTACTTGGGCAGTTCACAAGACCCAGAGGGCTTCCATCTGTACTTGAGGTAGAGCTTATCCGGCCTTCCATTTCCGTCGCAATCGAATTGCTTTTCGATAAAAGAACATATTGAAGAAGCATTATACATAGGATATGTATCATCATATACCCAACTACCTTGAAATAAATCACATCCAGCTGTATTAATAATAACGCAGGATATTGAACTAAACATCAGCAAGAAAGTGCAAGTGAGACAGAAGAAAGAGATCAAGAATCCATATCCCATTTCTTGCCTAAGAAAATGTGAGGAAAAAGATAGATTGACAGTTTATATACAGTATTATAAATTTGAAGAGTATGAGTGTTGTTGGTTAGTTCTCAAGTTGGATAATATTATTGATCTATCTTGGAGGGAAAGGCAATTTTCCTTCTCACCAAGCATACTCAAGTGTTCATGATGATTGATTGTTTGGTGGTTAACTTAATATGTTCTAGTACATATATCATCTTTCCATGAAATGTTTATTTTCTTCTTCTTCATCCTTGTTTCCCTATTTGTTTTTTATTCTCAGATTCTTTTTGGATATATTCTCAAATATTTTGCTCTTTCCCCGTTTATCTCATCGATACACTTATTAATAATTTATCGTAATCATTTGATATGAAAAGGAACTGATTTGAACATAGAATTCAAATGAGAATCATCTTGAATAGGTTTCTTTTAGTAATAAAGCAGATTTGAAATCATTACAATATAAATTCCATATCCAAAAAATCCACTGCTCGTTGAGCTACTAATCCTTAAACCCAAAAAGCCATGAGCTGCTCTAAATGAATTTAAAATCCACTGTTTTGGAATTCATAACTTTTAAGCCAAATCCATTTGATTTCGAATTCATTACGTTACCACCTTACAGATTAATCGACATCAATGAAATTCTATCACTAAAGTCGCACTCTGACGGGTGGATAAGGGAGCCATATTAGTTATAGTATCTAACAATCTTCAACTCCTATCCTACGTGCTATATCCTAGACTCTAGAGATGGCAATTTTCCCCGCGGGAAAAACCCGAAATGGGGTGTTTATGGTGAATTTTTTATATCCACGAACCAGATGGGGATGGTAATAGCACTCTCATCCCCGAACTCGTCCCGATAATATGTGTATGTGTATATTTATAATAAAAATAATATTACTACTATTATTTAATAAAAATCATATTACTATTTTTATTTCATGCATATTTGGATGATAAAAATCTTCAAACCTAAATAATAATCTAATAACATATATGCATATATATATATTGTTCTTTAATAATATATTATTGAGTAATAATAATATGTAATAATAAATATATATTATCCGATATATTAGAAATATGTATGTATTAATAATATAGATTAAAAATAATATATTATATTAGAGGCGGGGATGAGGATCCCCGTTCCCGAACCGATCACCACGGGGATGGGGATGGGCATCCCCAAATTATTGGGGAGCGAGGATGGTAATGGCGAAACCAACCCCACCCCGCCCCGTTGCCATCCCTACTAGACTCTTACTAGTGCTTTGCCCACTCAACAATTTTTTTCTAAAACACAAGTTGATCTTCACTTTAATAAAAATAAATAAAAAAAAATGTCTGTCTTGACAGCCATATGAATCTGGTAAAATAAATTGATCAATTTGAATTTTTTTCCGTATAGTCCAAAAAGATTTCTATAACTTATTCTGAAACTCTTATCAGGTATCAATGATGAATGAATGGAATACATGTATATTTCTTCTTTCAAAAAATGAGACTGTAAAGAATTTGGTTCCAGGTATCAGGAACTCCAGGCAGACACCAATGGCTGCAATCCAACCCGGCTTCACCGCCGAACCCATAAATGGAAGGATGCCCATCCTTTCGTAGCAATGACAGATTTGTTACATCCAGCAATTCGACAGGCTTCTTGATTGTGCTCAATACCCTTTTTAACACAGTTAGTGCAGGTGGCAAGCCCCCTGGATATGTTGAGCCCAGCAGGGGATTTTTCTGGCCAACGCAAGATTTTGCCGTCGGTTCTCCCCATAAGCTCCCACTGTTAGATAATTCAATACATGCATACAACAAGATTTATTTGGAAAGTCATCTTATCTGAACTCCCTGCAACATATTTGATTCTTTTCTATTATACTCTTTCCCTGGGTACTTTATGATGTGATCTGATTAAAGGAAGTATCTTAAAATGCATGCATGTGACTTGGTGATTACATCACACTAATAATTAGTGGTCCCTAGAATGCTCTATATGCACGCATTAGAAACTGTGGTGACCATGTGATAGGTTGTCTTTTCGTATGATTAAAGTTTTGCTATTCTCATGATTGAGAATGGTTCTTTTGTTATGTAACTTGGTTGTATTATAACATGCATCTCTTTTCAAGTTTTACATTTCATTCAAATTCTTTTCAGACACATGCTGATCTATCCATTCCAGTATAAACATATCATGCGCAATGAAACACGTCACTTGAACACTTACTTGTAATGTGATGGAGATATTCCTTGAAAGAAGACCTTGGTCTTAGCAGGATCGATGTTGGCATCCACCCAACCCCCCCCGATGTAACAAGTGCTTTCTCAAATGCCACTGTTCGGTCCATATCTTCGTATAACTTCCCTCCTATTTCAATAAAATCCCATCTGAAAAGACAACAAGACACTTATTTTTCTTTGATGGTAATGAAAAGATAATCTCAAGAAATTGTTAATAGAGTTGAACTCACGGTTGGGAGGGTCCTCTACGATTCCACCAATGCCATGTATTGAAGACTAACATGTCGACCCCCTTCCACAGCTTGCCGCCTTCAATGGAGTCCAGTTTTAGTATTCGACCCTTTGGTTCCCTCACGACATCCACCAGAAAAACGTTGTGAACAAGCATCACCTTAACCCCGAGTTCCTACATTGTCAAATGAGATTTTGGGACGCAAATTTAGTTTTACCTCAGCTAGCTATATATAATCCAAGAATATGAAATAAGGACACACTAAATCCATGATGGCTTAACAGCAATGAACGGCCTTATCAGTCTTAAGTCTGTTCTCTCTTGAAGGAAGAAAGGGGAATTGGCCTACTTGTTAGGGAAGTTGTGCTTGTATTACAAAAACAAATAATAATAGGGTAATGCTCTAATTTGGTTTTAAATAATAACGAGGACTTTTGAAGAAAGGACTTCCATGGGACACAAGGCGCAAATCACCCTTTTGATTTTAGGCTCCCGTTGTCACGAATTTTCCATTCAACCCGCCTATTTCATCTCTACTAAAACGTGTAAACGATCTCCACGTAGTGGAAAAGCTTATAATTGTTGTGATGGATGGCAAGTAGAAAATCCCGGTAACTTGATCATATGGAGGAGATCTACCCAAACAATAAATTAATGCACTGGGCAAATAAGTAGATATATGTGATGAACATAAAGGAAGGAGGGTGGCGGTGTGGGATTTGAAGGACCACTTTTAGTTAATTGAAAAATGGCATATAAGACGATATATATGCAATTTAAGCATCATGGTGGTTGAGAATCATGCAAGAGCCCAAGAAAGGATAACACACTTCATACATGCAAGTTATAGTTTGTTAAACTTAAAGAGGGCAAAAACTCCTTTGACACCGCCTCCCAACTAATATTGTGAAACGGATCCCGATCCGACCAAAACCATGAAATATATTACTTTTCAAGTTAAAAAAAGACAATTGAGGAGGTACGGGTCGACCCGCTTCATGCATGTATGGATCAAGAAATACCACAGATTACCGTAAAAGTGAAGGTGGAAACGGCGTCCACTGATGAGGTCTCGTTGTATTTGGTCCCGGGCACTGCCGTGTAAAGCATGCACAACAATGACTGCCATTGGTTTCTGCTTAGGGAGTCTCCCACAAACATTATGCTTTTCCCTTCCAGTCTTCGCAGAAATTCTACCGCATTAAACCTGCAAAAAATTTTAACCATTATATAAGTTGGTAAAAAGAGAAATTGCTGATGAATTTTAATTTTTTTATTTGTGAGTATAAAAATTTGTGAAAGTGATAGTTTTTAATTGCCACTCATATAACATTTGAACAACTAATTAAACAAGTCCTGACAGTCATTTATTGAAAGAAATAATAGTTGAAAGGTTAAATGAAATCGGTTGCCAACTAAAAACTTTCACGTATTGCATGCACCATGTAATATAATTATATATTAATCAGCATATGGATGCATATAATCATATTATTATAGGGGTAAAAGGAGACATTGTTTTGATAAATTATGAATGCAGATTATTGTCAATTTAAACTGATACTGCATTAAAATGGGTTAAATAGGGGATTAGTAAGTGATATAAGAAATAAATTTAAATTTCCCTAAAAAAAGGGGAAAAATTTAATTAACGTTTGTTACATATTAATATTTAAGGTATTTTGGAGGATGAATGATATGATACATGCAAATCCAGTTAAGTTCAACTAACCACCGATGACAACTGGAAATCCACATGCCCATCGTAAATGCCGTCACCAAATGTTAATTTACCTACTAATCAATTTAAGAAAGAACAATAATGAATTGTACGTATCTATAGCGTTTGTGATTTACAAGTCCCTTCGTTGGATTAAATTTTCGATTAGCAATTACGAGAAACTTTCTAAATATACTAATAAAATCTTGCATACAATGCTAGATATTATAATTAGGGTGGCAATGGGAGAAGTACCCGAAAACTTTCAAATTTCGTGTACAATTTCTATTTTTAATCTTTACTCGAATATATTTAAAACTTGGCCTATCAAATGATTAACATCCTGATCATAGGTCACTTGGTCATACAGGTTTTAAATCGAGCAAAGACTTGAGGGCTTTAAGAGCATATCACCACCATATTTCAGTGGGTAATATGCTCCATACGATAATCGAACCCGCGAAATCGGAGAGGAGAATTTCACCATGTATGTGACCCGGGACTCGAACATATTAATCAAACATTGATGGGCGATGAAGGCTAGTACTTTGCTCCCCAATCATAATTTTTAGAACTTTATATATAATATTGACTATATTCTGAATAAACTTACGATTTACAATATTAACTCAATATAAAATATTGGCTAGCCGTATAACTCGTTCTTTCCCGTAATCTCAAATTTAAAATAAGACCGAAACCTAGTAAAGCGTATTGCTCGTCCAACTCTGTAATATTGGATTTTGGGAGTATATTGGGAAAAAAACAAACAAACCGACAGCTCAAAACTCCACCGCAGAATCTTAAAACCAATCAATCACCAAATTAACATGCTATCACAGCAGAGCTAATCGTCAACCAGCATATATACATATATATATACATATATATATATATATATATATAACATACCTGGGTAGGCTGCAGTCAATGGGTTGCCATCTGTAGTGGAGGTAGGACTCATCGGCGCGGCCATTCTTCTGGCAACTGAACTCCTTCTGAACGAAAGGACAGGCAGTATAGTTGTACAGAGGATACGAAGAGTCGTACACCCACCTCCCATGGAACAAATCACACGAATATGATTGCTGGAAAGCTATCGTTAAAATCGCCACACACCATTCGATCCAGAGAAGCATTCTCTGTAAACTTTCGTTATTTTGTGTGTGTGTTTTCTGAAGTTGAATGTGGCCGTAGGTGTATGTATATTGAGGCTGGCCTGGTGGGGGCGGCCGGGTGAGTTGGTGACAATAATAAAGGGGCCCATGTAAGTGAAACTAGTTTGTTTGTGTTTGGATTTGTGAATATAGAATTAAATGTTACTTTCAGATTTTTTAATTAGGTACTAGGGAATGACAATTTTCTCCGCGGATTTGGGGTCCGTATAGGAAAAATCGAAATAGAGCGGGTATGAGAAATATTTTATATCACCCTTGCACGCTTAACTCAACAATATTGTTCTTTAATAATATGTTATAGAGTAATAAGAATATGTAATAGTATATATATTGTATCCGATATATTAGATATATGTATGTATTAATTATATAGATTAATAAATAATATATATATATATAATATTATAGGCGGGAAGGGGGATCCCCGTCCCCGAACCGATCCCCGCGGGGATGGGGATAGGGATCCCCGAATTATTCGGGGACGGGGATGGTAATGGCAAAACCGGCCCCGCCCCCCGTTGCCATCCCTATTAGGTTTTTCCAAGTATAGAATTATGTTGAAAATAGATATGCATCATATATTATATGAGAGAAGCTAGTTATATGGCCACAAAAATTTCGATATAATTTCTTCTTTTCGTAGCAAGTAAATATGTAATACCATAAGAAAATAAAGTAACCAAAATATGATCAACGCACATTTGATTTATTAAATAGTGACTTTTAGTTATCTTCACACATACGCACACAAACTAGTTCTATGATTTTTTTAATAAATAGGTGCCTGAAGGAATCACATTATCTTTCACCAATAGCAAAAGTTTGATAAGAATGGATTCACAAAACTGCATGGCTCAATCATCACAAAACCTTGTTTTTAAATTTTAAATTTCTTGAAAAAATATGATTAATTATGGGTGACCGTTCAAGGTAATCACCAATATTGAAACGTCTGCCACGAAGGCCCATTAAATTGGTAAAAATAATGACTTCGTCGGGCGGTCGAACCCTCACGAAACTAAAATGGCAGGACCGGCAATTTTTCTTTAGGATGTTGTCACATCCGATGGGAACTAATTACGAAACATATAATTAAATGTCCAAAACAAATTTAAAAATACATGAAATTCGCCCGTTGAGGAATCATGTCAACCAACGGAAAAAATAAGTCGATTTCGTGATTATAAAGCCTATTGTTCCTTTTCCCGTTTTCTGGAAAGGAATCCATCGAGTTACAGACCAAATATTTTTAATTTACATTTCTTCCCAAAACAACAGCAATCAGTACGGAAAAAGACGTATTGGAAAGTCAATACAATGATCACAAATTTAGCTAAAGGGGCTTATATACAATCTAGTAGCACAGAGTCAACAGAAAAGGATCATACAGCGCTAAAACTCGATACCGCTGTTGAACTGAATAGAGTAAGAAGGCCTGCCGATGTTGCCGATAGGAGTTTCAACTTTAAGGACTACACCGGCGTTTCCAACATTTCCATTCCATTTCGACCTTCCAACCTTAATTTGGAATTTGAGAGAGGACGTAAGATACAACTTCAATTTTTCGAAAAGAAATAGGAAACCGGCAAGTATAGTATGAAGATCAATATTTATGACGCCTGCTACCTAAATGACAAGTAACTTACAGATACAGATGCAAAAGCTGAGGGATGGGCAACAAGGGAACAGCCAAGGCTAAGATTCAGTTGCTCCTTCACTGAATGACTAAGTTCCATCCACAGACCAGGACAGCTACCACCAACTGTTGGGCATGCACTGAACATGAAGTGAACATACAAAAATAAGTCAAATGTAAGTCCCAATGTTTCCACAATGCACATGGTATTGGTAAGCAAAGGAAGATATGAAAGATTCATAACACTGCATAGCAAAGCAACGTCCAGCTGCTCCTTAATACGAATAGAAGAATTTTAATAAAGAAAATGGAATACAGTGAGAGGAAAACACGCATGTAACAAGATAATTAAGCAGTATCACCTGACTTGTACGGTCGGCCTCACCAGAAGACCAGATCGTTTCCAAGCTAAGGCCTGCTCCAGGCCCAAGGCAAATGATTTGTCAGGCCACTGCAATGTCGGTGTTATGCGAGTTCCCCATTTATTCTTCATAAATTAACAACTTTATCAGCAGTGAATCCCAATAAACTGGGTAAAGTTTCTTTTTGTGTTTTAACCATTGGGCACATTATTGAGTGCCCATAATTCACAATATTTGCAACACTCATTTAACGATGATGCAATGTCTTTATTAAAAATCGGATATATGTAAGAGCATGCAAGAAACAGAAGATTTGGTGACAAAATCAATATCTACATAATTGCGCTTTCACCTTGCAAGAGAAGCTGAACTTCATTTCTCCTGGATAATGACCCTGTGCTTGAAGTAGACCTCCGCACAGAGGCAGGAAAGCACTGGTGGATATACCCTCACCAGATACATATGTGACCTGGCCATTTGGAAACTGCAAATCCATGAATGACTGCATATACAAGAAAATTACAACATTAGGAATCAATACAGCACAAGAGAGTGGACAGTTTCGAAATTCAAAAACACATTGTGAGAATATGATACTCAGCGGCAAGTTGCTTACAGAATAATTTCATAGATGATAACTGGAATAAATAAAAGATTCATTCTCGATAAAGTAATTTAAAACTTCTCTTCTAGGCAATTCCAATCATTTAATAGAAGTGACTAAGGCAATAAGATATATGAGGAGGCCCAACTGAGCTTTAATCTAAATTATTGACTAGGAAAAAACATACGAGGTGCTGAGGTTCCCTTTCTATTTATACTAAGTATGTACTTGCAGAAATAAACCGACAATTTTCCAATGTAAACAGCAACTTCTTTCCAATGTTCCACCAGTTTGCTTCTAGTCTCCACGTTGGATGACTTAGGGACGTCAAGTCCTCAACATGTCTACAGTTCGAAAAGCTTATATGTTCCATAGATTTGCAGTTGGAATAACAATGCTCGTTTTGTACCCAGGAGTTGTTTAAAAACAGCAGCAATTTCTGACATACAAGGACACCATTTAGATAACATATAACGGGTTCAAACTTACACAGGCCAAAGGATTAAGGCAGATCATAGACATCAAAAGCCACCTTCTATGCTTCGACCACACTGCCGGACAAAGGGAATGCACTCCGTTCTGTGCAACATAAAAAGAAACTGATCAATTTTTGCACTACAGAGAATATGATATGTATAAGTAGCCATTGATATTCAGAAGAAAGTCTTGTTATTTAGTCTTTCATGGGCCATTTAATACTGTATGGAATGTTATGGACCTTAACAAAATTTTAATTTCTATCTGTAACATTGAAATTTCATCCATCAAGCAACCAAAGTTCAAAAACACAAGTAAGACAATTTCAGAATCATATTCACATAGTCCTTAGGCTTGATAGGTTTGTCATACCTTCCTGTCATAACCATACCACAATAAGTTTTGTTTTGACAAATGAAGGGGCAAGAGCAATGTGGAATCACGAACAAATAATACAGGCCCAAGCTGCACAAGGAAAAGTGATGAATTCTCATTTCCTGATGTAGAACTTCCTTGTGATGCCTCAACCCTCCATAACTCTCCTCGAGCAACCAGGGAACTTTCAACATTTTTTGTTCTACTGTCATAGGTTGACGAAACATTGATGGTACCCTGCAGTTGTAGAACAGGAAATTTAAATGACAAATATATGAAAAAATAATGAGCGAGGTGAAGTATGAAATCCTCGTGTTGCAGAAATACCAATCAAAGTTTTTGAGATTGTATGTTCACTTTCTAAATATTTACAAGTTTTGCCCCTTAATCACTGGGATGGGTTAAACATTGTGCATGATTGGAAAAGAGATATTCATAATATCCAAATTTCACCTGTGATCGACCCAAATGTTTCAATGTCTTGGTAGTCACGCCAAAAGTCTCATCTTCTTTCGACTCATCTACCACCATTGAATCATTTTTGGGGAGTCCATAATCCTTGAACCTCTCTGCCAATGATCCCAAATCCTCCTGCAGAACGATACCCATGTTTGTCCTCGAACTATTATCCTCCACACCGAGTGACATCCCAATGTTATCATCATGCCAAAACGGCACAGGTAAACGCCTAAAAAACTGTTGAACCACACCATTCACACATGCACCAAAATCAGTTCCCGCCTGTCCTATTCTGTTCCCAATATCAAAAATCGCTGTCACACCATTAATTGCAGAATTATCTACTGAAAGTGAAAATTCTGGCTTCATAAAATTCTGTGGCGGGAAATCAACTTCGAATAGCTTCGGTGTGGGAGGATTTGGCCATGAAAACGAGGGAGGAGTGATATGAGTATGAATCAGACCCGTAAAACCCTGAGCCAGCCTGTCAGCTAGATCCTGCCCATGCCTCTGCACCTCCTCCCAAGCTTCAAATGGTCTCTCCACGGACAACATCACGACTAAGTTGTAGTTTGAAAACTCTCAATACCAATTCCAAAATCCGTCAACCACTCACGGATAATCCCAAAACAGACACTATGTCAACAGCAGAACAACGAAAGGTCACCCAAAGGCTAAAAAATCATCTATATATAATAAGCAAGTTTTAGAGGTCAATTCACCACTTCAACAAGCAGACACCAAGCTTCCCCCGAAATTTGAAGCCAGCCAGATCCCGATTTTGCCTAATCCATCCAAAACCAGAACGGAGACCGAGACTGTGAAATCAAAAGGCTATTTCATCCGACTAACTGAAACACAACACAACACGAACAATAAACACAAAAAGAAATCAGTCGATCTACGGTTTCGGATATCCGATCTAGGGTTTGAAAGAAAAAGCTATTACCAAAACGCGTGCGAATAATCGCTGGAGGGAAAAGAGTGCAAGCCCCTTCGTGGAGACTGTGTGCGATGGGTTATGCTTTCAGATGGAGATTATGCAGAATGCTCGGAACGGCCACGTCCCTAGTAATCTTTGGGCCATGAATGAAGATAAACTATAAGCTCGGGCCCCCTGGCCCGCCCCGACAAGACATTACGCTCGAATCGAAAAATCCCACTAACAAATCATAGATGCCATGATTATTGATTTCCTGTTATAAATTCAAAGGAAAATTAACAAACTAAATGAAATAATTATCTCGATAATAATTTTGATTGCTCTTTAATTATTTCAAATGAAGTCTTGATTTTATGTTAATAGGAAATTATTATTTCTCTAGAATTTCCTTAATTTAGAGAGAATAGAATTGAGAGAAAACTTGTATATTTTTGTGTGTTTTTACAATGAAGATTACAAGCCTATTTATAGGCAAATGAAATGATTAAAATAATATAAAGTCCTAATCACTCCTCCTAAATTTGACAATTTTGAAGACACCCAAATTTGACAATTTGTAGACATCCAAATTTGACAAACTAATTTGATTTCATAATACTCCCCCTTTTGGATGTCCTTATTACGTGTTTTGATACTGCCTCGTTAAAAACCTTACTAGGAAAAACTCAGTGTGATAAAAACCATAGTAAGGGAAAAAGAATGCAGTCACGTAAACTCCCCCTCATGTTGGCATAACTGAATCTCCACATACTTCGTAGGTGGCGCATCCCAATATTGTATATGTGCTTTCTGAACACTGTCGTAGAAAGTGCCTTCGTGAAAAGATCTGACGAATTTTCACTTGATTGAATGTAACGAATATCAATATCTTTGTTCTTCACAAGTTCTTGGGTGAATTCGAATAACTTAGGGGGAATATGCTTAGTTCTGTCGCTTTTGATGTATCCTTCTTTCATTTGGGCAACACATGCAGCATTATCTTCGTACAGTGTCACAGGCTTCTTATCAGATTGTAAACCACTCATGACTTGTATATGGTCTGTTATGGATTTTAGACATACACATTCACGGCTTGCCTCATGTAGTGCAATAATCTCGGCGTGATTTGATGAAGTTGCTACAAGAGTTTGTTTCTGTGAACGCCAAGAACCGTGATTTGATGAAGTTGCTACAGAGTTTGTTTCTGTGAACGCCAAGAAATTGCAGTGACCTCCACGAGTAAATACATATCCAGTTTGAGATCGTGCCTTATGTGGATCAGATAGGTATCCAGCATCAGCAAACCCACAATACTTTTATTGGCATCTTTTGAATATAAAAGTCCCAAATCTGTTGTTCCTCATAGATAACGGAATATATGCTTAATTCCGTTCCAGTGCCTCTTTGTTGGACATGAGCTAAATCTTGCCAATAAATTTACTGCAAAAGATATATCAGGTCTAGTACAATTTGCAAGATACATAAGAGCACAAATAGCACTTAGATATGGTACTTCTGAACCAAGAATAACTTCATTTTCCTCACATGGACGGAATGGCCATTGGAGTACTTTCAATGATCTAACAACCATTGGAGTACTTAAAGGATTTGCTTTATCCATATTAAAACGTTTAAGGACCTTTTCTGTATAATTTGACTGGTGAACAAATATTCCACCTTCTTTGTGCTCAATTTGTAAACCAAGACAATACTTGGTTTTTCCAAGGTCCTTCATTTCAAATTCTTCCTTTAAATACATCACAACATCTTGGATTTCCTTATTCGTACCAATGATGTTTAAATCATCAACATATACAGCAATAATTACGCATCCAGATGTTGTTTTCTTAATGAAAACACAAGGGCATATTGGATTGTTTACATATCCCTTTTTCATCAAGTGCTCACTCAATCGATTATACCACATTCGACCAGATTGTTTCAACCCATATAATGATCTTTGTAATTTTACAGAATAACATTCTTTGGGTTTTGAACTTTGTGCTTCAGACATCTTAAATCCTTCAGGGATTTTCATATATATATCACTATCAATCGTTCCATATAAGTAAGCCGTAACAACATCCATAAGACACATTTCAAAATTTTCAGACACCGCCAAACTAATTAAAAATCGAAACGTAATTGCATCCATAACCGGAGAATACGTTTCTTCGTAATCAATTCCAGGCCTTTGAGAAAAACCTTGTGCAACAAGTCGAGCTTTATATCTCACTATTTCGTTTTTCTCATTTCGTTTTCGAACGAAAACCCATTTGTATCCAACAGGTTTTACACCTTCAGGTGTAAGGACTATAGGTCCAAAAACATTGTCGTTTCGTTTACAGACTCTTTCAAGTAAATCAATGAGAACACGATGCTAGAGACTGTATTTTGACTCGAAAGATTATGAAGATCAA
>KV009357.1:124576-143770 GCA_001598015.1 Dorcoceras hygrometricum | reverse complement strand
GATTCAAGATGCATCTCGACATCGAGGGTCCATGGCATATAATTCTTTCCAGTGATATCCAGAGCAACAAATTCAAGCTTTGCCAAGTTCGACATGGTGGTGCTTTGTAACAAAATACATTTTATTAGTCAAAATTCATTAGCATAACAATGAAAAATAATGGATAAACGATCAATTACAAGCATGGTTAGAAACAACGAAAAGATGCGAGGCGGATACTCGCTAGTAAATACAAGCCAAGTAAGTATAATGATCAAAATACTTGAAACAATTTTTCCTAGACGAATCATCTTCTTCCTCTTGCCTTTTGTAATTCAAAAAATAAATTTTGTCGAGAAGAATTTGATGGAGAATAGCAATAGAGGGATGCATGAACGTGTTAGAAAACATCATATTTATAGAATAAAATCTAGCCGTTTATACCCGTTACGAGTCATTAATATTTATCCATTTAATGATCGTTTATTTTTGAAAAATTAAATACAATAATTTTATTTAACACTTATGGTTATATGTAATGCATATAATCGTAATCACAGTTAAATAATTTTGTATATCACATCACATTATTATTTTGAGGTGACATAGCCTCCTTTGTATAATAATATGATATTATACATAAATTATATAATAATGAACAATATAATTTCGTAATTCATATCACGTTATTATAATGAGGTGTCGGAGACTCATTTGATATAATAACATGATATTATACAGAAATTTAATAATAACAATATAAATTTGTAAATCATATCACGTTATTATAATTAGGTGTCAGTGACTCCTTTTATATAATAACATGATATTATACAACGGAATATATAAAAGCAATCGAGTGATCGTGCTGATAACGTGTTATAAATTTAAAAAAACATTAATAAACTAAATGAAATAATTACATCGACAATAACCTTGATTGCTCAATTGCTTCAAATGAAGTCTTGATTTTATGTTAATAGGAAATTATTATTTCTCTAGAATTTCCTTAATTTAGAGAGAATAGAATTGAGAGAAAACTTGTATATTTTTGTGTGTTTTACAATGAAAATTACAAGCCTATTTATAGGCAAATGAAATGATTAAAATAATATAAAGTCCTAATCACTTCTTCTAAATTTGACAATTTTGAAGACACCCAAATTTGACAATTTGTAGACATCCAAATTTGACAAACTAATTTGATTTCATAATATTTACCAATTTCAGTTATTTGTGTTTGGAAAATAAATATATTTGGATACTATTTTAATAATTTAATATTGAGTGATGAATATATGGCATTCAAGAAAAAATTGGCATCAGTTTGTTATTTTTGATAAAGAAACGGGACTAATTTGTGGCCACTTATCTAGAAATGGTTAGATTATCATCGGGTTAGATTTTAGTTACTATCCTTGCTTCATTGTAATTTTACTCACTTTATTTACTTTACAGTTACATGAATTTACCCTCACATTTACTCTCAAAAAATTCCAATACAATCCATTAGGTCCTTTTAGCTTAACGACTAAAGTTTTTTTATATTAAATACTAAAATTTATCGGGGTTCCTCATTTTGATTAGCCACGAAGTGAGGACGTAACGGTCAACAAGTGAATACATTCGCACCTTATACCAACCGTTAGCAGAACTCGGTCTATATTGATCTATTGATTAATAAAATGATTTATGCGGAAAAAATTCAACCGCTCAGTGAAATTTTAAATACGAACGCATGTAATTTGATATTATATAAGGACAGAGATTTGTTCCTGGAATCAATTCTTCAAGATCTCATCCTCTTCCGATCTAGAATGATTTCCACTATAAGATTTCGAGTAAGATACAAAGTATCATAAATCGGTCAGTTAGGCAGCATCCGACCTGAACTCAAAATATATCTTTCAATAACAACACATACGTTATATACAAATGGTATAAAGGGCTTAGTATGAAAAATAATATGAATAAAATATTTGTACTTGACGTGGAATAATATATGATAAACAATATCCCATATCACTCATTTATTATCGTGTGTGATAACATGTATTAAGAATATGTTTTGAAAATCTAAATTTTGGATGAGATTTTCCTTTACATGTATGAAAATTTTAATAACCACATAAGTAAATAAATTATAAGTATATTAGCAGAAGAGTAGAAAACTAATATTAAATATTGAAATTGTACTAAATTACTCAGGTATATGAAAAAGAAAGTATAAATGGGAGGAATGGAACTAAAATAAGCTAATAAATTATATGTAAATATATAGCCGAACATCTCATGAACATTTAAAAATGTTCGTGAGATGTTCGGCTGCGCATCCCAGGCGCCCACGTTGTCGCCCATTATTGGCGATAACATTATCAAGTTATATATATATATATATATATATATATATGTGTGTGTATAATAATTAATTCATCTGCAAGCTAAAAGAGGAAGTTACATCAATGAGTTTGATGGATTGGAAATTAGTCAAAACGAACTGAATGGCCGCGTGATGCTTCATCATCAGCCGAGAACTGGTGGTGCCGGCAGTATGTTAAGCAATATCTGGATCTTCTTCCTCATCGCTCTCACCAAGGGGCAGCTTGCAGCTGACGCCTTTTCAACGACGGTGCCGCTCCTCCTGCCCAGTGAGACGGGCTCTTTCGTAGGAGCTACACAGTGCGCGTCGCTGAATCCCAATCTCAACCACCGGCCGGTGATCGGAATCTTAAGTCATCCTGGGGACGGTGCATCCGGACGTATCCAAAATTCAACCAATGCCTCCTACATTGCCGCCTCTTATGTAAAGTTCGTGGAGGCAGCTGGTGCCAGGGTCATTCCTCTCATATACAACGAGCCCAAGGAGATTCTCTCCGACGTAAGCGTACATGGATTTTGTTTTCCTGAACTTGATCATGTTTGTTTTTGTTAACTAATCAGTGCTAAATGCGAATTTGATGAATTTGGAACATTTGACAATGTGAGGTGTTGTTTAATTTAACTAGGTACGTTCCCCCAAGAACGTAAGATTCAATTTTTAGAAAGTATGTCCCGAGACAACAGAAGATTGAAAACACTTTATTAAACATCGAGTTGTGTTTTGCTCCAATAAGCAGATTTTTCTGCGCGCTTATCCGGGTGGTGGTTAAATTCTACTTAATAACCTACATCGAAACAGTCTCTGAACATTTATCTATCAGCCCTTCTCAGGCTTGCCTAGTCACCACCGTTGAGTTGAATCGTGTCTCTATGCGAAATACAATAAACTTATCCTCCGAGGTGTTGGTTGTCCCATCATTCACATTTGAGGAAATGATGATGTGTTGAGAAATCGCCAGTAACGGGTGTTCACAGGCTTTCTGTTATTTCTTGAGTTGTTAATAGACATGGATTTGTGTCTTCTGCTGCTCTGCAACTTGCAATTCTTATATTTTTTAATCAATGTTGCAGAAACTCAATCTCGTTGATGGGGTGATCTTCACAGGAGGCTCGGCCAAAACTGGTCCCTACTTTGAGGTTGCAAAGTCGATTTTTAAGGTACCTAGTCATCCAAAATATCAGAGCTAAAATGCTGGAGCCAACTATTTCCTAGCGTCCTATGTAATAGCAGTAGCTTGGAGGAAATGTGATCCTATATAGAGATTCTCTCTTGATGCTGAAATTGCCTTCTAAACAAAGGCACACGAATAAAAGCAGAAGGGCACTTTTTTTCAACTCTTCAGTATCTATATATTTTGAATTGAGATGATTCTTCTCGCCATCCTCCCTGGATTACCATTGAATTTTGTATCCTTTATTTACACTTTCTATTTCCCTGTGTCTCTGACATATGTAAATAGTTCCATGCCGTTCTCTTTCGAGAAATAGTGGATGGTGGTTTGAGAACCCACTCACCTCACTGTGTGGAGTTCATTTTGTTGTTAAGTAATGAAATCCTTGAGTAGGGCCTGTATGTAAAAAATTGAATCAATCTAAAGTTTGAATCAGTTGATTATTGCTTTAAGTGGTTGTGTTTTTTACATAACAGTAGGTACGCAATTAAATTTTTGGGCCCAAAAATGAAACACGACTGTAGTTGGATGATATAATAAAATCATATGAAGCAAGTTATAGAGTTAAATTTTGGCAACTGTGCATCTAGTTAAGACTTTGTTGGAATTTTTATGCAGATTATTCTGAGGAAGAATGATGCGGGAGATACTTTCCCTTTGCTTGCCATTTGCCTAGGTTTTGAACTGGTAACTATGATGGTCAGCAAGGTAAGCTATCTATAAACAAGGATTTATTTTTTCCGTTAGTTTTTATGGCTGTGGTAAAACCTTACCTGTGGCGTCCTATTTTCTAGAGGTGAAATTGGAAATCTTTGGCCTCATGTCAGTATAAAAATATTTCTTCACAATATATATTTTTTTTGTTAAAATCACGTAAATGAGGGGTTTTTTTTTTTTGTTTTTTCAGCCCATTCTTGTAGACTCGTTGCTAGATCTCTTATGTGTTGTCAAAAATTCTCATTTTGGAACTCCGATTAGCTAGTTTCGTTAGCCACAGATCGATAATCTTATTCTTATGGTGTTCTTAAAGCATATATGCAATTCTCACCGTGGCAGGACAATGACATCCTTGAGAAATTTAATGCACGAAATCAAGCTTCTACATTGCAATTTGCAAAAAACTCAGATATCAATGGAACTGTTTTTCAAAGGTATTTTTCCAAAATAAATTTCATGTTCATATCTATCTCCCTTTCATCTTACATTATTTATGTCAGGAATCATTTGAAACCATAGTCTGTTTCTGTTTTTTTATCGGAGTACACCTCTGAGGTTGATTTAAATTACATAAACCTCCCATGCAAATATCTGAATAACAATTAATTGACCTCAAGGAGAGCTAAGTTTAAATATTTTTTGCATATCTAAGTGATAATTGTAAACATCTTTAAACTTCAAGGAATCTAGACATAAGACATTTCCTATCTTCGTAGAATTATTTATGAGTCCTAGCATATCCTTACAGGAGGTAAATGTAATTATCTTGTGGTGGTTGTGTTATGCTGAAGTTCAATAAAAATATCAATAGATAAAATACCAAGTTTTTTTCCATCTTAGCATTATCCAAACTTACTTATAATACATGTGCAAGCAATAATACTTTGAATTTTTGGCAATGTGCCAATATTGTTTATTTCATTAAAACAACATTTTTGGGTCCTAGACTCACATTTACAAACCAAACCAGAACTTTAGGCACTAAATGTTTGACTCGGTTTCTATCTAAAGTGTAAATTTTTGCAAACTGAAGGATGAGTGACTGAGTATATGTGAGTTTGAAAGGATTGTACCATTCGAGCCTTTTTTTTCAAGCTTTTTCCGGAGGTCCGGAGAAAGCTGCAATTAATAGGATTTCACTAATCCTCTCTTCCTGAAAGGAAAGGCATGAAATTCTTTTCATTACTGCTACTCCGTGTTTATGACTAACATATATGAGTCTGTTGCTCCAAAAAATTTTGCAGATGGAAGTTGTCATACCATTAGTGGCACGTGTTTCATGCTCAATTGATTGCTATTGGCCCGTGAACCTTTTTATTTGACAATGTTTATGTGTGTTGCAGGTTTCCTCCAGATTTACTGAGAAGGTTGAGTACAGAATGTCTAGTAGTTCAAAATCATATGGTGAGTAATAGACAGTTTTATTATCAATATTTGTTATGCGCTTGTGCTCTCCCAGGGATGACTATCTAAACAACATACGACCAAAATACCTCGTAATCCATGTTCTTTAAGAATTCTAAAAATGTTATTTACATTTTTCTGAATTAAGTAATATATCCAACCAGGTAAAGTCAGTGACACGACAACAATAAATATTGGATAGTAATAAATATGGCTATGTGAAAGCCGCTTTGTCCACATGGGCTGCTAAAAACGTGCATTTTTACATCTCTAATTCTGTCTATTCTGTGCCATTGGTAATCTTGCTGAAGATTTATGTGCATATGTAAGCATGACGAACTTTCTTCTGATTCTATAACTTTGTCAACCTCAAAATCAATTTCTTATTAACCCAATTCTCAATCCTGAAGTGTTATTGAGTTTTAGTTCCCATATCTATGGGATATTTGGATAATTGTTATCAGCATATATAACTAGCAGCAGATAGAGATCTGAAACTTTTAAGCGGTTTTTTATTTAATAATTTGTATTTTGATTTTTTTTTTGTGATTATTTATTTGATGACCTTTGATACTTTGAATTCTTTTGCTTAGCAATTGTACTCTTTGACCTTCAGTTTTAGATTCACACGGGCAATATTTGGTATTAAAACCCAGTACATCTTCAAACATATGGTTAACTTACCATTACGTATATATTCATCTATTTGACAGTATGGGATATCTCCAGGGAAGTTTATAAAGAACAAGAGTTTATCTGGTTTCTTCAAGATCTTAACAACGAGTGTGGATCAGGATAGCAAGGTATCAAATAACTTCCACTGGGGTTCATTACTTAAAATATTCCTGTCTTTTTTTAAAAATAAATACTTTTTTTCTTATTTTTTATTTCAATTTCAAGACATCTGTTGACACTTGGTAGGATCTCATTGGCGATTGCCCTTATTGATCTGTTTCAGGTCTGTTGAAGATAATGAATGAAATCAGATTTGATTATTGTATCTCTATGATTTAGGAGATTATATTTTGTTGATTAGGAAATTACCCTGTTTATAGGATTGTATATCCTGCACTTGATAGATTGGTTTGCATATAAACTAGACTTGTTTGTGATTGTAATTATTCATTACGATTATAATGGAACAAACTAATTTTCACTCTCAACAATCTGTGTTCTCTTCTTTCAACAAGGTCTATGTCTCAACAGTTCAGGCAAACAAATATCCAGTAGCTGCTGTCCAGTGGCATCCAGAGGTATAACTTAGCACCTTTGAACCATATTTTTCTGCTGTCTATATTCTACACAAGTCACGTATGTTTGCTAAATGACATGTAGACTATCTTCATGACTCATGATAAAGGGCTGAGACTGTTTTTTTCTCCCTAAAAGCTCCAAAAGACGATTGCTCTTATTCTAAATTGCCTCATGAACGTCCTCTCCTTCCTGTATTGCAAAATTTGGCTTTTACAGAGCTGCTTTGTGACAGAAAAATGCTTTTGAATGGGGCTTGTCTATGACTCCGCACTCAGAAGCAGCAATTCAAGTGACTCAACATGTTGCAAACTTTTTTGTGGGGTAATCTTTTAATCAAGTTGATGAACGAAATGACTGTCATTCTATGATATTATGTTGAATATAGTAAATTATAGTTGTTGAAAAGTGAAATTTTGTAGTAACTTTTAAATGGTTGAACCTGGTGATGAATGATCGAGGCCCTTTTACTGTATGTTCTTATTCTAGTTATCAGATTTCCACCCATATCCTGTGTTTCTTATTTGTTAAATATGTTGGGTCTATTTCCATGTATGTCCATCTTCATGTGTTATACGTTACTAGTTGAATTACCTTTCTTTCCCAAATGGAATGTCTGGTTAAATTAGTTCTCCCTCAGTTCATCACACCTCTAAAATAAAAGGTTTTATTTTGAAAAGGAAAAAAAAAAGAAATACAGCGAGTGCTGTAAGGTGACACCCTGATTAGTAGTCAAGTTCTTTTCCTCGTCGAAATTGTCTACTTAGGAGAATGCATGACGTCTTAGGCCTCGAATAGGAACCTAATTGTTGATTTTAAGTAGTTGTGACTGATCCTTATCTATTTGAGGGCGAGTAGTGCCAACTTCCCTCCAAATGAAAATATTATGCGATATGTACACAATATGTATTAAAAAAAATTTTGGCCCCCTTCCAAAATTTTAAAATATAATGTTTGTCTCTGGATTTATGCTCTGAATGCATCCTCTCTATTGTTCAAAATATTTGGGTCATCTGCTATATATGCATTTTGATCCTAGCAATCAGTCTGCCAGTAGTCATTCTTATTCGCCATAATCAATTCTTTAGGCAGGCCAGAAAGTCCATGAACAGGCCACCAGCTCAAAAAGTGCTCGAAAACCTCATATACAATCACAGTCCTACTTATAGCGGCAAGGCTGGGTGAGTGCCATGTGTCTTCGCCCTTTTTGTTGATGCTTTGGTTAATATTTGTTTATATTATTAACTGATCCGTTAATTCATATCTTCAAGTACTTCCTTTTCTTGGAGAGGTGAACATCATAATATATTTCATCAGTACCAGGATTAATTTGCTGGAGCGTTAACGCAGTTCACTGTTGGGTTTTTTTCTTTACCTTTTTTCTTTTTGAGTGGTGGAGAGGGTGTAGCTATATTTTTGGAGGGACTCAGGGGAGGTAAAAATAATTGGACCAACCATTCTCAGAGATAAATGTAGTTAACCCTTCATCTATTTTTGCAGGACGGGTTTCGACGAAGTTTACATTTTTACCTAAAAGAGCTCCGGAATAAATGAAATATTCCTTAATCTTCACCGCCCCGAGTTTCCGTTCGATGAAACTACACCCGCGAAGCACTTGCTAGGTGTTATCTGATTGTAAGTTAGTGCTAAAAAATGGTGCTGAAGATATTTATATGAATGTTATATATAGGAGAATATTGTGCAAGTGAGGTATCGGTTTGAGTCCCGTTACTGTAATCTTCTCACTGCAGTTTAACAACAGGCACGTCGATAATTGATTAATGTGTGCATAAATTTCTCACCGTTTCAACTCAAAAAATCGCTCTCAAGAGTACTTGAAAAATTAGATTTACGGGATCATTTATTTAATAGTATAAACAAAAATATTGCAAAAAAAGATATTTTAGAAAATCAAATAAGCTAGGCGCAATTGATGACATTCGATATCCTTGCACTATCGCAAGCGGTGTGTTACTTTACACAACTGATTATTAGACTATTAGGTGCATATGCCCATTATTACCAGATTTTCTCACTGCTTAAATCAGTTCACTACTGAAGTAGATGACCAATATTTCCAAGTCTGTTACTTTTTACCATATCTCATCATAGACAGTAAATTGTTCTTATCCCAGAATGGATTATCAAACAAATTCATAATATAGTAAATAAAATTTTGTTAAAGATCCATATAATCATATAACTATATATTTTGGAACCAAACATATCAATATATAATAATCTGTTACACAAAAGCAAAGCATGTATATATACTTGAAAAACTATATCAAACCCGTAGCAAAATCCCAGAATTTGTGGCGGGAAAGCTAGTGCCATTCTAGGAGGGAAAATTAAAAGAAAATGGAGGAATAATACCAATTCAATTTCCCCTGTTTTAGCCTGACCCGGTAATGACCGAAATCGAAACCCTAGGTATCCTCGACGAGGTTCGATCCATCGTCTCCGACAAGCTTCAAGTGGTAAATCTTTTTTTTTTCTTCTATCTCTAAATCCAAATCATTCCATCAGGTGGAGAAAATTTTCAAGGGAAAAAGATGAGATTGATTGCTGAATTTAGCTTATATTACTATAAATCACTTTTTCTGTGTTCAGTTTCAGATTTTTGTTGTTGATGCGTATAAGTTCCTGTATCTCGCAGGTTTCCTACAAATGGCTTAGTCGAAATTTTTTGGTGTCATCTAATGCTGCAAAAAGGTGACCTTGATCAAACGGTGTACCGATCACTCTTCTTCTCTTACTGTTATTTTATGTTGCCCAGTCTATAAATTGGTCGTGAATTTGTGGGTGTAGGTTGCTACAAGATTTCGTTGACAAACATGGAAGCGAATTAGAAGTGGTATTTTCTTTGTCGGGCTGGTTGAAGGATAAACCATATACTTACCATATAAAGCTTGTCTCCAAGCATAATCTTACAGGTTCATATTGTGAAACTTGTTACTAGATTTTGTCTACTGAAATTGTGATTCACAACTTGTTCAACAGATTGCTAACACTCTAACTTTCACCGACTAGATCTTATAAATAAGGTCTGCAACCCAGTGGACCTCAAATCGATCAACTGTGAATTTATCTGTTAATCTGCAGTGGCGTTTTACTATATATGGTTTTTATGGCAAACTAGTTGTCTCAGTTTTCATTTGTATTGTGCTTCACAGTTTCAGAGATCCTATGCGGATGACATGCATCTGAATTTACTCAGTGGAATTTAAAAACCTTATATTATGTGACTGATGGTGGTTTATGACTCATGCTGTGCAAGAAAGTGGGTCAAACTCGTACTCCAATGGACGGGGTTGTGAGATATTTTTTCTTTATCTTCTCATTTCCCATTAGTGATTGTTGACTTGGTCTTGTTAATTTTTTATCAAATTGTAACCAAAGTCATATTTGCAATTTTTGTGTTCTTAACTGGGAAATGGTTGACATCTTATCAAAACTTTCTTTATTGTGGAAACTCGTCCTTGTTCCAACAGAACATTTTCCAATGATAATGTTCTAATTTGCATTTTATTGTGAAGCCTTATGGTCAAATATCTACCTTCAACAAACCAAGACCTATGTGATATCTGTGATCCTTAAAATTGTACTTATCGAAGTTGCTATTACAAGTTACTAGTGATATGTTTTCTTTTTATACTGTGAATACCTGTCATCATCAATAATGCTTTATCCATTTGCGGAAAAATTGAAATAACGAAACAATTTTAACTATTTACCAGTAGCTCCCCATCACCCACCCCGATTATTAGTTACTGCCGATTTCTGAAAGGACCCCCCATTTTCGGTTTACCCAGTTCAGCATGTTTGGTTTCAAATATTGTTTTTCATTTTGCGACACCTTTTCCAACTTTGCAGAAGCAAAACAAGAGTTTGAGGGACATTGCTCTGTTCATGTCTACAGTGTACAAGCCTGCCTTCCTAAGGATCCAGTTACCCTTTGGAACCACGAGTTTGTCCAAGCTGAGGATTTCTTTAAGCAGCCACTAGCAGATGATAATTGTCTACGAGATAATAGGTGCAGCATCTGTTTCTACTTTCATTAATTGAAACATTAAAGGCTTGAATGCCTTAAGTATTTTGTCGTAATGAAAAATTTAAACTGCAAAGTGGTCTACTTTGATGTGTTGTAAAATGCAATGAAATTCATACTTCATTGCATTACAGTCTCTTTCATAATTTTCAGGAATGCCCATTGTAGCTCTACTTTTTCAAAATGATGAGATGTGCAGCGCCTTCTCTGTTCCTTCATTATTTCTAAATCAACTGAATTTTGTTAATAGGTTTTCGGGTGTTTCAAATTCCTTTGTTAAGCGAAATGCTGGCAAAACACCTTTGGCATCTGCTTTTATGCAGTCAAAGGCAGCAGAAATCTCAGGGTTGTCTGCGAGTTATTCGTCACATGGTACTATGGAAGTTCCACGCCCTCAGCAGAAAAAAGTCCGGCAGTCAAGTTCTAATGTTGGGATTCCATCTCCTAGCATTGTATATAACGTCAAAAGTGGAAGTAATGTAAAGCTAGATCCCGAACAGGATCCCCAGCTTGCTGCAAATGAAGAAAAAGCTCCTCAGCAACTTTCTAAAAAGAAAAAGGATCAAAATGATAAAAGTTCTTCTGGAATGGTTGGTTCTCTGGCTAGTATGTGGGGCCGTGCATCTGCGAATTCAATTCCAGATGTTACCTTGGCACAAGCCAACAACTCCAAGCAAAAAACTGCTGGTAAACCCTTTTAATTTGATCAATTCGAATACTAAAAATTGGATTCTTATTTTGCAAGATACCTAACTGCTGGTTTTTTATCTGACTGTTTCTAATGTTTCCAATTTTTTCTTTCTCTGCAATCAGCTAGTGCTGATGCTCAAATTTGTGCACGTGAAGCAGAAGAACATGCCGACAGTGATGATAATTGCCAAGATTTTAATGTAAAGAGAACGTCTAATGGTGAAGGAAATAGAAAGAGGAGGGTTGTATTTGATATGTCTGATGAAGATGAGTTTCAGGATACGATTAGTCTTGCATCGCCTGATCCTTCAAAAAAATTTACTTTAGGTTCAAAGCAAGGGTCAAATGTTTCAGGCATGGAGTGCAACTTAAGTTTTGAGGAGAAGGGAAATGAAGCCACGATCAATGAAGTGAGAGAAGGTGATGTAAAACCTAAACAGCTTGTGGGTGATAAAAGTATAGTCAAAGGTGAGAAGGATGAATCTTCCATATCAGAGAAGACCCTAAGCCATGTTCGTGGGGCTGATGCGAGTATGGGGGATAAAGAGGCTGATGCTGGATCTAAAAGAAGAAAAGTGCTGAGGACAAGGATTGATGAGCGTGGAAGAGAAGGTATTTTATTTGTTTTCCAGGGTACTGCAATAAACTAAGTAGCTTTTTCACTGCTATAGTTTTCATGTTATACTAAACTAAAGCTTATTTCCTTGCTATTGCAATCATGTTATACAAATCAATCTGATCTATCTACTTCTGACTCCAGTTACCGAAGTTGTTTGGGAGGTTGATGAGCCGGCATCGAAATGTAATGATAATTCTCTCAAGAAAGAGGGGAATGATGCAGTGAATAATTCCACTGACAGGTTAATACCCATGTTTCGGTCTTTTATTTTCATGTCTTCAGTTGCTTTAATCATGTTGCTCTGTAATTATGGATTAATTCGTTCAGTATTATTTACTATATATGGAGAATTCTGGTAATGGAGGTGATGTAAGATTTAACTATTTACTTATGTTGAACTTTTTTGAAATATATCAACAAACTATGTTTAAGGTCGAACTTTCTTTCATGGAATCTTTACCTTGTCTGCCTCAGAAGGAAAATCACTGCACGTGTATGATTTAAGTCTTGACAGAAACCATACTTCGACAATCTATGGGGGAAAATGTATAATGTTCTTCAATTTTCAAATTTCCTGTACTATATTCTAGCCTCATCGATGTCCTTCATGTTCTGCATTGTTCCCGATTTATTAGTGTGGTTTCGCCAATACTATCACTTCCTCATGATACTGATCGATTTCCATGTTATCTGTGGTGTTCTAGGCCACTTGTGGCCAGGAAGTCACCTTCTGTAGGAGGCAATGCCCCAGTTAACCAAGCAGGGAAAGGTGGAAACAAGAAAGCAGCAAACAAGGATCCTAAACAAGGAAATATACTCTCATTTTTCAAGAAGGCTTGAGGAAACAATTTCATCCATCTCAATCAGCAGGTTGTTTTGCATAACTCTTGCAGTCATGTATGCATGTTCTTTAGTTATAGAGAAGTGGCGTTTTCTGGTTGTATTTAAATATTGTGAAGACTGATCCTTCCAGTTCTACCGAACTGGGCCACCTTTCATCTTCGAACCGTCTAAGGGGATTAAGAGTTCGTAAATCTGCAGCAAAGAACTTGATTATAGAATCAAAACGTGTGCTGTCTCGAGCCTTTGTGTACACTTTTAATTCCTCTTTCTATTGCTCCTTGTAAATTTATGTTTGTTGAAATAAAGATATCTTCCAGAAAAATAAGATTGTTTGTCAAATATAAATTGATTATATGTTATACATGTTAGAAAAACGGTGCATATTATGCAGAAACATCTAAAGTGGTCAGTAGAGCTTGTGTAGTTAGATGAAAGTAGATCGTACAATGATTACAAGTCTGCTTAACTATTCCATCTATCTCGTATCAAGTTTGTGGGGTCACTCAGAACATACTTTGGCAGTTCGTATCTCGTGCCTTCTCCATCAAAGCAAACTGTCATATCAGGATTATGAGCTATGATACCTGCTCTGTCTAAGATCGCCTGAGCAACAGATGGATCAGCTTCGGCAGCTTCTCTGAGTGCATCCCAAATTTCTGTCAAATGCAAAGAATGAAGTTTTAAAAATGTAAGAATTCTACTTTTTGTGAGTTCATGGCTAAATTTACCTTTGGTGCCACCCTGGTGGGGAGCAGTATGCCAAAACTCTTCTTGAAGCTGTATAAGCTGACTCTTTGTAAGTTTTTGTGGATGCTTCCACGGTTTCGGCTTTCTAATCTTTGTAATTCTTCCTGTTGTAAAATCACAAGTTGGATTAGTAGTTCCATAACAATTCTTAAATTTTTAAAAGCCTTGAAAATATCATAAGTTTAGAGCAGTTCCGCTTAGGAATGGAAGACGGAGCTCTTGAAGGAAAAACAAATGTATTTTATTTGTATATTTTTGGATATGTAAATTTTGCCTTAATAAATAAAAATTGAATCTGAATTCTGGCTGTGGCAGCAAACAAGCAACCGAAAGTGAGGCGCAGTGTGCTTAAATTGAAGAATCCCAGCATCCTTACCTTTAGTTTGCTTGGATCCAGCACAGCCCATTCTATATCGAATTACAAATGAAATTAAAAGAAATTAACAGTAAATGATGCTGATATCTGTCGAGTACGTAGAAAGTTGCAGCAATTGTTCTTCGAAGTGCATGTGAATTTAAGTTGATAGGGCCTAAACTTTCCAAATGTGAAGACATTGATTGAATTTGCGTCTTGTTGTGGAGTAGTTGGTTGGCTGTCATGTTTCACTCTCGTGATAACAATTGTTAGTGTTATCTATCCGTATCTGTTGAATTGGGAAGCCTGTGAAGCAACGAAACATGTCGACAGAATGCTGAATTTGTATTAAATAATATCATGTAATGAGCCACTTCTATTTGATGAAAAAGAAATTAGCTCCACGAAGTCGGATTTACGAATTTTGACAAAGATCTAAAGATCTTATGTTTTTAAGATGTTAAATTAGCTTTTAAAAAACATGATGGAAACAACTGATATAGTTATTTTTCACATTATCTGTTATAGATTGCCCTTCTCCCCTGGGAAAAGTGAAAATTTTCAAATTTCCATCTCTTTGTGCTCTGGTTCTTGGATACCATTCCACTTTTTGAGGCAACTTGTGATAGTAGAAGGAACAGCTGTCGCCATATCTTGAATGCAAACGAGACTGACGCAAGATTGTTCTTGAAAAATTTCCTGCGATTTGTTAGGTTGAGCTTTTCACTAGGGATTGTTATGACAGGACACAGGCTTTACGAGAAACTGGGCCTATAAAAATGAATAGTAACCATTCCTTCACGGAAGTACTTGGTAAAAGAAGGTATCGGGAAATAAGGTACATAACCAGAACAGGAAGAACACAGGAATCTTGATCTAACATCTGTGATGTACATATAACATTTGTTTATCCCAATGGATGACCAGAAGATGTAGCTCTTCCTGGTATAGATGGTTGGCAAGTGGGTAGGCATATACACTACCGATCTATATTAATAACGATATGAATCCCCATATTTGCTCCTGAGATGAAAAGGATCATACTTTGTACGTTCATTGGTGGTTGCATTGACTTCACCAGACTTCGTCTCTAACACAGATGCTCCAAAATTTGTCTCTACACCTTTCTCTCGCACACGATGCTTCGTCTTCTCTTTCTGGCTCTTAGGCCTGGCCTGTCCATACTGTGGAACCTCACTTGACCCATAAAACTCAGCATATTCTTGTCTCCTTGAAGATCTGTGCTTGCTTGATGAATTTGGATCTTTTAAGCTCGTGGTGCGTGTTTTAGGAGGCTTGGCTTCTGAAAATCTTTCACTAGGAATTGGAGCATGAGTCTGCCTGGTTTCAGAAAGGGGAGTTGGAGTTCTCTGTTTCCGAGCTAAAGATGGCTCAGCCTCATCTTCAGGCATGATAAGAGTGTCTTTCAAAGGAGTAAGGTTTCTTTTGGCACTATCTCGTTTGAAGCGTAGAGGATTGAACAGAACAAAAATGCCACCAAGTGCTTCCAGGGCCAGTTTGGTTAGGTCCCACACTAGCTGTCCAAAAGACGGCCATCCGGCTTCTTGTTCGTCCTTCACAGGCACCACAGGAACGGGAGTTGGCAAATCCTTGCTTGTTGATTGCTCTTCATGTGAGGTTCCATTTGCCCCCTGCTGCAGTTATACGTAATGACAAATTAAGATGCAAAATAATACCGGCGCACATGTTATAACATAAATTCATGTGCCCAGAAATGTAAAACCCAATCACTTAGACAGCAATCAGACGAGCCTCAAAATTATTTTCTTATAAATATAAAATGATGGACATTAAACCTTCCACAAACCGGATTCATAAAAATAGAACCAATACTCCATGGACTTATTTATTTATCCTAAAAATGATAAATTTTATTATGTAGAGGAGTAGATGGAGCTAAAACAATCACAACTTAGACAGGATTAAAGAGAATATATGCGAGGCGGTTTCTTTTTCCATTCTAATTACCAAGTGTACGTGTGAAGCAACGAGAGATTAAAGAATGTACCATTCTGGACAATATTGAGGAGCCAAATCCTCGTTGAAGCATACATGAAGTGTAGCCAACTAGGATGGCGCCAACAACCATCAAAAGATCTACATGAAATGCCAAATTAGATAAAACTTCATGAAGGGAGAATATAACAAATTGACCAAAGAAAAAGGCAAGAACACTTGGGCTCACAGGTATTTGGAAGTAACCCACAAACCTGTAGTTGAAACAGAGTTGTTCTCGTAATCACAGTCCTCCTTATTCAGAGAGATTTGGCGAAGAGCAGCATTACCTCTGTCAATAACTAACAAAGAACAACTAGGCCTGACATAAATGACATCAAAGTCATTCGAGAATTTTGCATCTTCACTTGGCCCATCCCTGTATCCTGCAACATTTGATTTTCCTCCAGCAATAGTTGTCACACCTGTAGTAACAGTCCCGCTTAGCTTTTCTTAAGGTCAACCTATTTTCTTTTGAGAAGATTATATAAAACTTCAACGACAAAAGTTGGTAAACATTCAATTCTAACAAACTCAGGTAATAAGACCCGTTTCCGGACGGTTCTAACCGGTTCCTTTGTTTTAAAAAAAAAAAAGAACTCAGGTAATAACTTGACATAGCATAAACCTGCTTCTCCAATTTTTCTAATGGCAAGATTCGATGTGTCGGCAACATAAACATTCCCTTTGTCGTCAATAGTAACTCCTTTTGGATGATGGAAACGAGCATCACTTGGTTTTCCATCCACATGGCCAGTATGACCCTGAAATGATCCTGCGACTAATCTTGCTCTGCTATCTGCATCAATGAAAACTGGATCCATGAAACTAAGATAACGAGAATCACATGCAGAAACTATTCAATAATTTTTATAATGTAAAGATTTGGTTCAAATACTATTCTCATTGACCAGGGTCATATAAAAACTATTTCTCGCATAGATGCAACACACAGCCCTTGCTTCAGGCAAAATGCTACCCTGGACAATTCATATGCAATGAAAGCGATGAGACTAGCACATGAAAATAAACAATTCAGAGTTCTATGCAGCAAGAGTCTGAAAAGAAATTTTTTATTTCCAGCATCAATAGTACTTCCCTAATGTTTATTTGACAGGGTGTCATGTAGTCAACCTTATAATGAGAAGGCAGCTATAGAAAAGAATAAACTACCCTTAATCATTGTAGACGCATATACATCAACAACCACCACAGGACAATGAACCATCAGCTTCTCAGAGATGAAACATTATAATACAGAGAAGCTGTCTCAGTTACTTATCTAGAAAAATTCAGAGCTTTTAAGTTCGCAACAGAGGCAACAGAAGAGATTCACCCACATTGGGATAATGGTGGTGTAATCCGCATGATGTTGTTATTAACAGCATCCACAGCAAAGAGCTCTCCATCTTGTGAGACTCGGATGGAGTATGGCACAACCCCAAGCTCACTCCCTTCAACAACTGTCTCAACCAGATATCCATCTTCAAATTGAAGCACACTGGCATCTGCAGCAAGAAGACCAAAATAAACTGATAATGTACACACACAAACATAATATTTGCCTTTTAACTGCATTTATGATATCAAACAAAAGTTGTTCCATTCCAAGTTTCCAACCATATGGTAAACGAAGAATTCTTTGATTAAAAACAGCTACTATAATAATAATAAGGATAATGATAATAATAATAATAATGATACTAATACTAATAATAACAATTGTTATAGTAATTGTTATAGTAATGACATAATATCCCTTGTTTCAAGGACGGCAGAATCCCACAAATCAAAGAGTAACTATAGACAAAAGTATAGGTTCTCAATCAGGATTCGCCTTTAATTCCTTGGTTATCCCTCATATTCAAGCATACGTTCAAGCAACCATCAGAATTAGCTTTCAGAATCCTGAGTTTATGCTTCTCCATATCCAAGCAAAGTTAGGCGTAGTTCTTGCTTTTTTTTAAAAAATGTCCATATGCAACACAGAGACTGAAAATAGAACAGTGACCCTAAATATTGTTTTATATAAATAGGAAATAAATTTTAAAACAAAAAAAACAGCGGCAACGTTAGTTCACCTGATATATGTTGTGTTTTGGACGACGACTTGGTCCATTTCACAATAGAGGACAGGTGCTTTATCAATGGCCCTGAAATGTTGCATAAAAAAAAAGAAATAAGATAATAATCAACCAATACACCACGCCCATCATAAACACGTTAAGATCCCACCAAAGATCAGCAAAATCAAGATGTTCAATTCCATTATCGCAAATTCAGTAAACAAACGATTCCCCACTTAGAAGCGCAAACCATAACTAGAGGTAAACAAAGAGAAATGTGGATGAAATCAGTACCTGCAGGAGCAGCATGAGCTTGAAACTGAATCACAAAGACAAAAAATGGTGGCTACAGAAAGGCAAAAAAGAAGGGCAGACCCCATAACTTTTAACCAAAATTAAAGCTCCAAAGAAAAGCTAAAAAGACCAAAAAAAAAAAGCAAGCGCTTGATTTCTTGATGGAAGTAATTACGGATATTACAGACAACAGATTAGTTCTGCATTTAGCTTAAACCCATCATGATTTGGGTGTCAGTTTTGAAAGCATGACCCCATAACTAAGATGGGAACAGCTTTTTTCACTTCTTTTCCTCGCAAAAAATACAGCACAGAAAGTGCATCTTTCGGGGAACACTACAAAGTCTACTGTTGTCAGTTCGTACTTTTGCCCATTAGATTATCAAACAACTGAACAAGCACCTTCAGGAAAGCCCATATAACACAGTTGGCCCAAAATATCATCAAGAAATCACAATTGATTAGTGAGCCCAAAAAATAGTATCTAACCCAATTAAATTATCTAAGGTTTTGTTTCCGTTATTATTAATATTATTAGTATTATTATTATTATTATCATTATTATTATTATTATTATTATTATTATTATTATTATTATTATTATTATTTTA
>KV009357.1:79409-123559 GCA_001598015.1 Dorcoceras hygrometricum | reverse complement strand
ATTTATAATTTTTTAAAAAAAAAAAAAAAAAAAAAAAAAAAGTAATGATAAATCTATTAGTTGTCAAATCTTGCTCTACGAATATGATTTGTAGTACAAATAATACCATATATCTACACATCCGAAGAAATTCTATTAATCAGTGAAATAAAATGCGTGTACAAACTATTGAAGTAGCTCCTCCATCCTCAACTTTCCAAAAAGATAGATCTTGTTAATATCTCGACCCATGCATGAATGAATATCATTTATAATTTTTTAAAAAAAAAAAAAAAAAAAAAAAAAAAGTAATGATAAATCTATTAGTTGTCAAATCTTGCTCTACGAATATGATTTGTAGTACAAATAATACCATATATCTACACATCCGAAGAAATTCTATTAATCAGTGAAATAAAATGCGTGTACAAACTATTGAAGTAGCTCCTCCATCCTCAACTTTCCAAAAAGATAGATCTTGTTAATATCTCGACCCATGCATGAATGAATATCACAACACAAAAATGATTAAAATTCTAATAAATAAGAAGTTATTCTGAAGTATGGATATTTGGCCTTTGGGACGGTGATTATTTTTATTTTGATGTGAAATTGAAATAGGATAGTTTAATTTAGATTAAAGTTTGGATAAGAACACGGGAAGATTTAATTAAATTTAATATATATTAAAAATTGCCTTAAAAATATAGGAGTATGCATAGAATTTCTACATTATTTAGATTTGTTTATTTTATACCAGATGTCATCGCTCATTCATGATATTGTCTGCTTTGGCTCAAACTCAATGTGACCGCGCGGTTTTAAAACGCGTCATAGTGAGTTGAAAACACGTGTCAACTTAAATGCTCGGTATCGCTCCGATAGCATGGTGACGTAGGGTACTGACCAACCATCCAAAACCCAGTCGAAGCGACTCCGATACCAAATGTTATGACCCAACTCATTCATGATTTTGTTCGCTTTGGCTAAGAATAACTATTTAGGTTTTCTTCGCTTTGACGAAATATAACTATTTAGGTTTTCAAAATTTTCAAAATAATACCAAAAAAAATGATCAACGGCTTTTTTGATACAACAGCCATGTAAAAGGAAATTAGTTCAATTTGGGGTTAGGTTCAGATAGTCAAGTTTTCCATATCATCAGTAACTCGAGCTTAAAACTCGTTTTAAAATTTAATTATCGAGTTTTAAGGTTAGACTTAAGCATCATAGTAGTGATTAAGTGAACTTCATTACACAAATTTGAATTATTTTACATTTACGTGACACGAACAAGGCCTCCTCAGCAATCATAAAGTCAAATCCGAGAATTGTCTTAGCCTTTTGTTATACTATAAAATTTTATATTCTAGGATCGGTTCATGGCCCATCGAAGTAGGCTGTCTACGATTTCAAAAATCAATATATCAACTTTCTACTTTGTTGATCATTCAACAATTAAATATAACTATTTAGGTTTTCAAAATTTTCAAAATAATACCAAAAAAAATGATCAACGGCTTTTTTGATACAACAGCCATGTAAAAGGAAATTAGTTCAATTTGGGGTTAGGTTCAGATAGTCAAGTTTTCCATATCATCAGTAACTCGAGCTTAAAACTCGTTTTAAAATTTAATTATCGAGTTTTAAGGTTAGACTTAAGCATCATAGTAGTGATTAAGTGAACTTCATTACACAAATTTGAATTATTTTACATTTACGTGACACGAACAAGGCCTCCTCAGCAATCATAAAGTCAAATCCGAGAATTGTCTTAGCCTTTTGTTATACTATAAAATTTTATATTCTAGGATCGGTTCATGGCCCATCGAAGTAGGCTGTCTACGATTTCAAAAATCAATATATCAACTTTCTACTTTGTGATCATTCAACAATTACGTGCAATATACGAGTTACAAAATACCGAAAAGATCAGTAAAAACATAAATAGGGCTAAAAATTTAATCCATATAAAACAAATAGTTTCAATTGTTTAAATAAAATTGCCCATGTAAATTAAAATTGATTTACAGTCTTGGTTTCAATATCGTTCCATATTTTATTTTATTTTTTTATCATTAATCGACATCTAAATATAAGTTCTTGATACCGCCTTCTTTTTTAGTTATGGCTTTACTATTTGTAAATTGATCATTTTTTATTTACGACTAATAAAAGTCTGATTATTACAGCTTGAAACGATATACACATGTTTTTGTAAGATTCCATGCAATCCATAACGATTGAATCGATTGATGGCCTATATTTGTATATATACATGGTGATATTGACATAACATAATACCATTTTAAAAAAAATGACATTTTCCACATTACATCACAAATCAGCGATTTTTGAACGAGGACCATATAAAGTTTTGTCTTTAAATAACAAGAATCGATCCCAAATTTATTTGTTTAATTCCCATCGACTAATATTAAATCATTTTTGTCTTTACAAAAAGACGACATCAATGAAATAATGGCGGCTATGACTAACGTTGTTATTTCTTACACGCTTTAGTTTATTTTGTGGATTGACATATCGAATCGGAAGGAGCATTAGCGTGGACCATCAAAATAGTTTCTTTTTATATTTTCAAGTCTAATTATTGACTTTCAGAAACTAAACAAAATGCTTATCCATGAAAGTAGAAATTTTATTTAACGAATTTCTTTTATATGGAAATACGACGATATTAGTTATATTTGTCTGTGGATAAAATTAAGTACGTCAACATTGATTGATGTCTCCAAAATGAGCGTAGCCATGCAGCGACGGAAGAGTTCAATGCAGATCGTATCCCTTTGCTTTAGAGAGAGGCACTAAATGCTTTTACATATGACCTTTCAACTTCTGAAAAAAGGCTATATATATAGATGTATTTTATCTATCACAATTTGTTCCATGATAAATGGCTTGATGGAATATAGTTGTATAAGATTAGTAAGTGATGCGACTATAAAAATATTAATTTGGATATATAATAATGTTTGATAAGAGTTGTATTGTTTGATGAATTAAAATCTAGAATAAATTGTTAAATTATATTTTCAGCATTTGTGAAATCTAATAAATATAATAAAAATAAGAATATGAATAACATTATCATTTTATATTAATAATTTGATTGATGTGACATAAATATATAATGATTTGATTGATGTGAGATAATAATATTTAAAGTGATACGATATTATTATTATATGATTTTAGATATAGTACAAGAGAAACTATGCCCCCCAATTACTTACTCCGTCTTGTGTCCTATATCACTTACTCCATTATAGAAACTGATTTTCTTTGCATGGATCAACATCTAACTACATGCAAAATATGAATTATATAAAAATTAAACATTTGGATAAAATTTCCGTATTGAATACCGATTGGCATTTTTATGTTTGAGACAGGAGTACTACGTGCAGCTGAACTTGCACATATTTTTTTTGGCCGTAGAAAAATATAGTACACTACATGTAGATGTGACTCGGCTTATGAATAATATGCAATTAAATCTTATAAAAAAAGTAATAATCGTAAAATGGATTAATAATTAGTTCGAGTAACCCAAGCTCCACCAGTGATATCTCAAATCCACGACACAATAATCGGACAGTAAAAGTAAGAAAATTATTCGGTGACATATTAATGGCCACCTCAATTTTGAGGGTTGCATGCACTAAAAGCTTTCAAGTATTTATTTTAAAAAAAAAAAGAATCTCTTAAGTATTTCATTAAAAAAACAACGAAGCTTTCAAGTATTTCTTTAACCTACCTCCGTTTCATTTTCCTTTCTTTTTCTAACAAATATAAGAAATCAGTGATCAGATTCTGGAAACCGACCCCTTATATTCAATTCTCCCTGATATATTTTTTTCTAACCAAAAAATATTTCTTGCAGACGGCCCCATTCACTGTGTTTCACCAGGTCTACACATAATTTATTGTGTATAGTGTGGGATTTGTAAGAGAATTAAAAAATTTTGATTATCAATTTATCTCGTTAATATAAATAATAAATTTTGATATTCTATTGATAGTATTGAATCAAGAGAGGCAATTAATTCACATACTTTGCAGTGGGAAAAAAGAGTTTTCTAACAATAGGAGTGATTGATTCAGTATGTCAGTGTTCTTTCATTAGTAAACAAGTTGCTATATTTAGATTATGAGAAATTCTAACAATTTAGATTGATTTTCATAATTCTCGTATTTTAAAGAACTTTTTTTTCTTTGAAAAATGTACTTTTGACCAAATTTTCCAATATTAGAAGTAAATCCAGAACAAGTTAAAGCTACAGTTAGACCGGAATTAAATGATGGTAGAGGCCTCTGGTCCTAGGAGACCATCACGAATTCACAATTTGGTGAACGGTCCCGATAATTAGCATATCTGCTCACATAATTAGTTTCGAAAGTATTAATTTATCACATGTTTGTTAGTTAATCGGTTTAATAAATAATTATAATGCTGTGATTGAAATAGAATACCACCTTTATTCAAATGCAGTTGAGCCAAGTTAGAGTACAACTAATTAAAGATACTAAAGCTCCGTTTGCACACGTTTTATAAAAATATTTTTATAAAAGTGTTTTTAAAAAAATTCATGCAAAAGTTCTTTTAAAGGTAAGTATGTGTTTGAACAACTATTTTATAAAAATAATTTTAAATTAAAAAATATTACATAATTATTTTAGAAATGAATTATAATTAAAAAATAGTATTAAAATAGCATTTGAATGACTAATCTAACAAAAAAAAATTAATTTATCATTTGCATAAAAATTTACCTATATTTTGTATTCTAAAAACATTATAAAAATCTTTCACTTGTTCTTAAAAAAGTGTACTTCAAAACTAATTTTTTAAAAATATTTTTCAAAATATTTTATAAAATCTTGTCAAAACACATACTTTAAGCTTTTTAACTTTAAAAACACTGAAAACTTTTTATAAAACGTGTCCAAACGACCTAAATCACCTCAAATATGTAATAAAGTTATTTGTTGCTTCGTATAAAGTAAAAAAATAATAGTTTACGGAAAAAACTTCCTTATTTGTTTCATTGAATAATGGCGCGCTATAAATGGAGATGAGCATATATATTTTTACATAATTAATTTTTATTCCGATATTTTTGCTATTAAATGCTTCAACGGTTCACGATGCATGCCGTACGCAGAAACTTAACTCGGTGGGCATTATCCACCGTCCATTTCGGTCATTCGACCACATTGCCACAGCCACGTCTTTCAGACAAAGCCATATGGGGAATTACAAAAGAACCTCCCCCACCGCGCATCTTTCGACAAGCTCAAAGGACAAAGATGTCCAAATAATAATAGTAGTACGAGCAATTTAAAAAGAATTAATCACCCCCTGTGAATTTCTTCCCTGTCCCGCATTTTCACTCGTCATTTTCGTCTGACCTCGCTCTCCTCTCCAAAAAACAAAAAAATTATTCTTTGAAACTTTTATGTTTTGAGTCCATCTCACTTTTGCTGGAATCGTATACGAGTTGGCTGTACCTGGAAATCCAACTCCTTTTTGCTGAAAGTTTCCCTTGCTTTTCTCTCTGCAAATTTGCATTGAAGGTTCTTGATTACTGAGAAATATATGCCATAGCAAAGGTTCGCGTGCTTTTCTCTGTTTCTTTGTTATGCTCGAGTTCTGTGTTTCTATGATCAAACGCGAGGCGTGGTGTTCTAACGTGTGTGTGTGTGTATAAAATTAGGAATGGTCGTTGTTCCGAAGCTTCCCATTAAGGCTCGTCTCTTTTATATATTTGTTTATTCCCTCATTTCGTACCATTCATTACATTTTTTTATCCATACCCTTCTACTAAACCATCTGTATAAGAGTTTTATTTATTTATAAAACCATTAAAAGATTGGATTTTTTTTGGTAGTCAAGCTCTCGAGTCTCGGCGTTCTGGGTTCTTTTTTTCTTTCTGAATATTCAAACGAGTTTCCTCCTTTGGGATAATCTAGCTTTTTACTCCGTAAAGGGTTAACTTTCTCTGTCCCGTTTGAAAATTACCAAAAACCACCCCCACGCGTGTGTATCTGTAATCTGCAAATCTACGACGACTAAAATCTTGCTTCATAGATTTCTTCCTTTTCTCCTTTTGAGGAATACTAGATGGATTTCTGCGCGTTAGCTTTTCCAGAGATCTAATAACAACTATGGAATGATATTGGTGTTTTACTGTTTCCTGGGATTCACATTGCTGTGAATAGAAGCTATAATCTGCTGTTTCTCTGCGTTTTTTTGGAGGTAGATAACATTATTTTCTTCTTTCTGTTTCGAATTGGTAACAGTGATTTTTGGTCCTTGACATGAAAAAATGAATAAAGTCTACCTTGTAGCTGTAAATGGTTATTTTTAGACGCTAGTTCCTGGCAATGATGATGCTATGTTGACAACTGGGTCTGGAGTACAGTGAGGTTTTTATAATCTGCGGAGAATCCTGCAATTGCTAACGTGTACCCCTTTCATTTTTCACGTGATCAGTTAGAATGATCACCGATATGCGTGAATATGATGTGGGACCATAAGTTGTCATTTGTGGGACATTTTCTGGAGATGGGTTTTTGTCCGTTGGATGACTTTATATGCTTGGCACGAGTGACTGTGTGCGTCTTTACATGTATTTGGACCGTTGTGTGAACTGCAGGCTAAAGTTCTTGATTAAAATCTTTGTATAGGTGACCAATGGGGCCTGTTTTCTTGCTGTTGGATAGCTGACACAAGATAAATGCCGATCAAGTTTTTGTGGTCCTTTAGGGTTGTAATCGCCTTATGAACTTTTTTTCCCTTTTAGTGTGACCATCTAGTGTGTTTTCACTTGCCCTGTAAAGCTTTATGGTGTTGTGTGTTGGGCCATGGAAATCCAATGAATTATGTGAGCCTCCATCTTTTGCCAATCAATAATGGAGTACTCAGAACCTTTTTTTGCCTTCTCATGCCCTGTTTCCTATTTTGAACTTCCTCCGTGTGGCAATCGTGCTTTCATCGTTATTGATATGACTGGCGCCCGGGCCAACAGCACGTTTCTAATTGTGTCATGTTTTGAATTAATTGGATTAATCAGTTAACGGCTTTTCCCGCTACTTTCATGACCTAGCTATGTGTGATACATGTGCATTACCCGTAAGCAGTTGGGGGATGCAAGGGCAATCGCGACATTCCTTCCGAGTCGTTACATGATGCAAATTAATTGCACTTGTATAGCGGTCATTTTGTTTTTTGATATATCAGTCGGCTTTTTAACTAACGTCATTTGGCAGGTGTACTTTACTGATTGACTCATTCGAGAAAGGCTATGATGCTTGTCTTTTAGCGTGCTCACCTTTTTTGTCCATTCACATGTTCAGTATTAATTTTGTGATATCCCGGCAAAGCCATTGTTTGTCAATCCCAGCTTGTGGTGTTTTCTTGCATGGAGTTATTGGGCACAGGGCGTGATAAGGGTCTGCATTTGTCTGACACCTCCTAAAAAGTTTATTATTTGAAAGTAACATAGCAACAAATTAATCATAGTATTAATTGCTATTTATAGTTCATTACTGATGTTCAAGTTTCTCGATTCTTTCGTCACCTAGATTGAAGCTTGTAAGGGACCTATTGGTGCTGAGTGGAGGTTAATTTATGTCTCAAATCATCAGATGTGACTGAATGTATTGCTTCTGTTGTGCGTATGATGCATAAGTTTTGGTACATGGGTTTGTGTTGCTTCGAACTTTATTGTTGTGATGTTGGTTCAAATGATGGTTACATACTTTTCACAAGCTCTTTATTCCTCTTGCCATATTTTAATATCATATCCATCTCACGGAGCTCTCTTGCGGAGACATGCTTTTCACAAAATCATCTGTTTTATTTCCCGTACCGAAACTGAACCAGAATATTGCATGAAATTGAACCATACAAAACCGAATGTTGGACTTCGGATTCAGTTACCCGAACTTTGTTCAGGCAAATCAAAATTTAATCTGAAATTTTCGATATTTGGGTTAATAATGGTTTTATACAGTTGTAGTATCAGAGAAATTTGAACTATTAGATTATTGCACTGGTTCAGGTTCAGCTTCGCAAAAATTATATATGTTTCTGTTTTGATTCAATGTACAGATTGCTATCTACAAAGCGCAGACCAATCTGAAACTTTTGGTTTCGGATTTGTTTCTTGATTTTGGTTTCTCATGTACAGCCTTAATTTTTAAAACATTGTGCGACTGAGCGTGAAAGATTTCTTCTTCTTTTACTGCTTATTTGTCATTATACTTGTATCCATTTTTTCTTTCTCTTCCCTATGATTGAGGGATTCCAGAGGGGGAAAGCCAAAAGATTCCATTTCCCTTTAATGACCTTGGTTGAGGAGATAAAGTTTGTGGCTTCCACCTTTTATTTGAAAATGCTCATTATGCTTATTTATGTGATCATCATTATATGGCACATTCCTTTTTCTTTTTGTCAACATCATTGCATCTATCAAGTATTTAAAATGCTCTCTTGTGTATTTGATTCAAAATTTGCTGTTCTCTTCATTTTCTTGATTCAGATGGATTCAGTCAAACGTTCAGCAGTCACCCCAAGTAAGAGTCGTTTGGCACGCACTTTTGCCAAGGTTTTACACATTCGAGCTGCGGCAGGGGTATCTTCAGATGGTGGACTTGAAAAGACGAAATCCCGTGAAAAGTTAAAGAAAAATCCAAAAAAGGATCCATCTGCTCCTTTATATGATGACGATGATGAGGAACGACAGAAGAAGGCAGTTAAGGAAGCGTTTCTTGCGAAGCTTTTTGCCAGTTTATCATCCTTTAAAGCTGCATATGCTCAGTTGCAATTTTCCCAGTTTCCATATGATGCTGAGGGGATTCAATCTGCAGATCAGATAATCGTACTGGAGCTAAAGAATTTGTCTGAATTGAAGCAATCTTACTTGAAAAAACAGTTGAATGAAACTTCTCTAGAGAGCAGTCTACTTCTGTCTGAAATTCAGGAGCAGAAGAGTCTTCTGAAAACGTACGAGATTACGAGTAAGAAGTTAGACTCTCATATTAAACTTAAAGACTCTGAAATCACCTTTCTGAAAGAGAAATTGGTGGAAGCGAACAAGGATAATAAGTCTATCGAGAGGAGACTAAACTCAAGTGGGCAGGTGATTAAACTTGAGAATAATCAGTTATCAAGCTTAAAGCCGAGCCATTTCATTGCTTATACTCGGCAAACGATGAAATCGATAAGGGCCTTCGTGCGATTGCTAGTTAGTGAAATGGAATATGCAAACTGGGATTTGGATGCTGCAGCTACCTCTGTTGAACCGGGGGTGTCGTTCTGGAAAGAGAATCACAAATGCTTTGCATTTGAATCTTTTGTATGTAGAGAAATGTTTGATGGTTTCAATTACCCCAACTTCTCTACCCATCTCGAGTCCTCGTCCGAGCATAAAAACCGAGCTGACATAAATTTCGCCATATTTTTGGAGATGAGATCTGTGAGACCAGCAGATTATTTAGCTTGGAAGCCCAAATCAATGTTTGCATCTTTTTGCCGCTCAAAATACCTGAAACTTGTGCATCCCAAGATGGAAGCTTCTCTCTTTGGTGATTTGAATACGAGGAATCTAGTGAGTTCGGGTGAAATCCCAGAAACACCATTCTTCTCCGCGTTCAGTGACATGGCGAAACGTGTTTGGCTCCTTCATTGCCTGGCTTTATCTTTTGATACCGAGGTATCTATCTATCAAGTGAGAAAGGGTTGTCGTTTTTCAGAAGTTTCCATGGAGAGCGTAAACGAGGAGGCTTTCTTCTCATCCGATGGCACACCTGAAACTGATCCGCGTGTGGGATTCACTGTGTTTCCAGGATTCAAAATACGAAACTCGGTCGTTCAGTGCCATGTGTATCTCTGCTGACGATGCAAATCCGACGACGTCTTTTGAGATGCCTTATGTAATCGACCATGGCTCATATCATCAAAGATTGCACTGGGGATCTGTGTTTGTTACTGTAATATTATTCATATTGAATGATTCCTTGAGAGTGATTGACATGGGCTTACTTTACGTGAGAACCTTTTGTGACTTTTAAGGAAAATAGGGGGTAGGGGGAGAGTGCTTGCATTATATATATCTCGAGCTCTCACAAGTTTTGCTTAGTTTATTGGTAATTGTTGGAAGTTGAAAATGTACATTCCTAGTACTATGCTATTATGGTTTTTTTTTTTCCTGTTAGGTATATTATCGTAGTCACGTCATTGCCTAGTCATCTCGTGTCATTCGAGCATAAATTTAAGAGCTTTTCAATGTTCCTCGCGACAATGCATAGGTGCGAAGTCAAAGCGTCCATTTGCGACAGTGCGACGTGCATGTGGTCCGGCTCGTAGATGCTTTGCATCTACTCATTCTTGAGGAACCTTCTCGGGTTTATCACTACTTGTATTAATTATTTACACATAATATGAAGTCATATATAAAAAATGTTTGATCAGGCTCTTTTCTCGATGTGGGATAGCTGCACAATTCCCAATATATGAGCTTTAATTGTTTTATTAATTTCTCATTCACCTAAAATCGGTTTTGAGCAAATTAATATTCCAAAAATATCTACTCGAAGACGTAGATTCAGGTTTTCAAGTCAATTTTGACTTTCATCGGATGGTTATAACTCGATTAGTTAATTTGGGTCTTGCCCATTTTCAATAATTTGGACTTCCGAAAATTATTTATATACTTGAAAATCAAGAATTCTCTCAAAAAGAAGAAATCGGATCAGCCTTTTGAAAAACGAAACATTATAATACAGGGTTATTTGCACTTTCGAAGTTTACTCTGCAATTTAAACTGAATCAAAATAGTACATAAGCCGAAATTGAACGAAACTTAAAGCAGATTCCCAAAAGTTTTTATTAAACATTATATGATCTTTTCTACCCCGGCCCTATGCTGTCATTTTTCCTTGTCATGCATGTTATACAAAAACAAATATAGACCTGTTATCAAATTCTCCATGCAAACCTTAAGCAATGAATTTCCATGATATATGAAATAGGTAATTCAATTGATTTGAAAAACACCCTATAACAAATATAAGAACCAAAAAAACAATGCTAAAATCCATGTCATATTATTACAGTGCATGAATGATTTTGAAGACCAAGAGCATATATATATGCGTGCATGATTTCAAAGTTGTCTAATTACATGCAAATATTTACTATGAAAAAATTTGAACTTAAGGGAAAAATGTTGGAAATTATTTTTAAAAACGACGAACTTTCAATATATTTCTCACGACACATGTTTTTTGCAAAATATTCATAATATATATTTTGAGTCGAGGTTTGTGACATAACAAGGATGCCTAATCATTTTACAATCGGCTAATTTTTTCTTAACATTTTTGTAAAGCTTGGTGAAAAAAGTAATAGAGAGACAGAGAAGGCCAAACCATGCATGCGGAAAGGAATCAATTAGGAGGTGGGATTCGATCGGCGATTGATAAAATAATTATTTATTGGTTCCACCAAATCGAAGTTTTTAAGAAAAAAACAAACGTACGTAGTCTAATGGTAGCTAAGTTTATTCAATGGCCAATTCCAGGACTAGGAACAGACTCCAGGCTACGACGATCTAAGGATTCATGATCAACAAACTTTTCTTGATTCGTGGAATGGTCTTCACCGGCGATATTCGCCGCGATATCGCTCGGGGAATCCGTCGGTAGCACCACCCTACTTTCCACAAAATATGTAACCTTAGAGACCCCTTCTTCCATGCTCAAAAGCTGCCTAGCTCCCACGCAATAATGAAACAACAAGCAGATCGAAACGAGTAAAACCACAAGCCGGCGAGCACCAAATCGATCCATTTTTCCAACAGAGTGTAGGGAATAATGAAATGGGAGTTTGGGAGATTAAACCACAGGTTCGAAACTGCTGCAAGTATGAATTAAGAATTTGCTTGGAATAAATCTTCTATTTATAGGTGTATGGTACACGTTTGTCGGGCTGAGTCAACAGTAGTTTTGATTAGCTCGTGTTGGGAAATATAATAGGTCGCACCATGCATTCAATGGGAAGTATACCTAGAAAACAAATTGAGTTGGTATTTGATAAAATAAGCCGCCGGCCATAGGTTTCTCAAATAGTTCGCCATCAGAGAATTTTGGGGTACATTCAATTCACTTTGGATTTAAGGAAACAGTGAAAGGGAGTGTTTTTTCTTAATGGAGGAAGGCCCCTCAATGCATTTCCTTCACGCTCAGTTAGACCTTAACTTGTAGTCCTTAAAAGACTATATAAGTGGGAAAATACCTTTCCATAAAGTACACATATCTTGGCGACATTAAACTCAATAAATATATACTAACCTTTTTTTTCTTTTTTCTTTTTTAAATTTGAAAGTAGAAAATAGAAGAAAGATGGTGAATCATCTCTCAGTATCTTTATAATAGAAACCTCATTTTACAAAGAATATATAATAATATGAACAATTAATTTCTCGTCGCCCCTTCATGAAATTATCATTCCGGAACTTGTATGAGATTGTGTGTCAAGATACATACAGCTAGGAAATAAACATCGTTTGAAGGATGTTTATTCTCATATCTTCGGTTTTCGATTATATTAGTGCATGTACAATAATGGAAGTATTTGAAAGAGGTTTTAGGAAACACTTCCACTAATGTAAGTGATTTAGAGTGTATGTAATGACCTTCCAAAATATTGGAGTGTTTGTAAAGAACTTCCTAAACTATAATAAGGTAGAAGTATTTTTTTTTTATTAAAGGTTAGCCTATTAATGAGCTAACCCCTATATAGGTCAAAGGCTCCTTGTCCCATATAGGTTTTAAATCGAGGGATATGCACTAGTAGGCAGGGGTTCGGGGGAGATGGCTTATATAACGGACTAACTCCCAGAGCATACCCCCACAACATTTCAATAGGGAATATGCTCCACACGAGAATCGAACCCGTGAAGCCGGAGAAGTTACTCTCGCATCACCCAAGTCTTACCAACTCGCATATGTCCCGAGGGCTAAGGTAGAAGTATTTTTTATTGTGTTCATGCTGTTTCTACAAAATATAACTCAACTTTTGTAATTTATATTTAAAGGTTTGAAATAAGTTTTTGATGTTTTTTTGTGCTTTTTTATCTCTTGTTTGCAAATTACAAAAATTGGATTACAAGTAGAAGTGAAAACAATATTTACAGACAGTTCAAAAATACTTATCCCTTATTAGCAGGAATGCAACTTATTACAACCAATTGGCCAAAGTGCTTCTTGGGAGCTATTACCATCATATCTTAAGTTTTATTATACTTTCACTTCTCTTGCATAAAAAATTCCCCATCTCTTTTACCTCTACTTACTTTCTAAAATAAAATAAACAAAGACAAAATCAAAGTCTCCCGACCAATTTTATCATCTTGTGCAAGCAAGAAAATGAAAAAGGAAACAGTTACGGAGATTGAGATTGACTTTAGTTTCTCATGCATATAATATGTGGGGATACAGACAGGCAAACAGGACAAATTGCTGGGCAGATTCAAAATTCTGAAAGGGTTAGAAAGAATAATTAATAAACTAAACGAATATAAAACTTACAAGCAATTTAATAAATCAGAGCCGCACTCCGAATTGAGATCCTGATAATAAACAGTTGACATTCCGTTGTGATTACACAGAAGAATTAGTAGAGAATATGTAGTGTCCACGCCTGAAAAATTAAAGAAATATGCCTTTAAGATCAGGCTCGTCATCAATATAAACTATTAACAATAAATTATTTTAATACTACACTAGTTGTTCACTCTCAAATTCTCCATAGTTATATTTTCTAAAAAATTCCATAATTTTAGCGCCTGCCATTAGGCTTAACTTACGAAATAAACTTTTTTGACCTCGATTATTATAGTCGGATACTCTATTTGATGCGACTCTAATTTCATGTTGCTTCTGCAATTAATCCAGTGATGTATATAGAACCATATAAAGTTCATCTATTTTTAAATTGTAGCTCGGATTTATGTGCTCACGCACATATATTAATAACTAGTGTGTGTTGCATGTGTTATTGCTTGTATAGTATCTTGTCATTTTAGTATTCTAGTTAAGAATTTAAAAACAAAATTAGATAAATCAAATTAGAATTACATATATTGGAAAAAAGGTTATTTTGTTTCTCTATCTTTAATTGTTTAGTCCTGTAACTAGTCTAACTTCGGTATTAATCCTTTAAATTTTATCTATTTTAATCCGATTTTACTGAATTGATCAATTTTGACATTAAATTGCTTACTAGACGAAATTAATTTGATAACATGGTAAGAAAACCGACACAGATCGAATCCCTAAATGATTTTAAAGGAAACAAAAAACTTCACCATTCACATTGACAGAGCTGAACAAAGTTCTCGTCTTTACCTCCGAGGAAAAAAGATTTATAAATAAGACAACATTTGGATACAAGGTGTTAAAATGAATAACATAATAAGACAAAATAAATATTAACTGGTACTTTTTTAGATTAAATTAACAATAAGAGATTTGTGATTTTAATTGTGTAATTTTTAAGTAGTTTATATTTTTTGTTCAATGATATGTCATTTCAAGTAGGATAATATTATATTAAATTCAAAATTTCCCAAATTTCTTCCATGTCATCAAACTAATTTCGTTTAATCAGCAATTTAATGTCAAATTGATCGATTCATGGGTTAAAATAAGTGAAAGTTTAAACTTAAAGGATTAATACTGAAATTAGATTAGTTTTAGGACTAAAAGAAAAACAGTTAAACATAGAGAACCAAAATCGACTTTTATTTTTTTAAAACCCAGATATATAGAATCACCAATGAGCACGAGATCAAGTATAAAGTACTTCTACTGGATATGCATTTAGTGTTTGTGGATACATTTATAAGAAAATATGAGTGTCTTTTGGAATTTCAAAACACATAGTAACATTAGTCTATGTTAACTTTACTATCTTATCATATCTTATCTTATACTGAATAATCGTTTATATATTTATTTCATATCAATCAAATCATTCATATAAAATTACAACAATATCTCTAATCTTATTCTTTTGTTATATTTTATAATTTTTACAAATATTAAATATACAATTTAATCCAAAAATTAATCCATCGAACCACACATAACACTCTTATCACAAATTATTCTTTATATAACTCAATCATATTATAATCATACGATTCATTATTAATTCTATCCCATCGTCCGAACAAAAGGTGTCTTATATATATATTATAAGATGATTCCTTGGACTTCTAACTAATGGAATCAGGTGCATTATTAAGTTTTAAAACATGGTTTACATTACTAAGATCTTATACTCGCCGGTTGATATTTAAATTGTCGATGTGTATCTTTTTTTATTTTAAGGGAAAGAATATGTAACTGTACGGTCCAAGAAAAAAAGTATATTTAGAAGGCCAGCACTCTCGCGATTCACGGTTCGAAAGTATTAAAATATTCATCAAAAGCCTTGACGCCGATCGAATTTTACTTACGCCTCTTTCTTCGATTGCACGTATATGTGGAACGAAATTGGAACTATACTCTTATGTTAGAAAAAATATATTCCAGCTGTTAATTTAAATTTTTTTTTTAATTTACACATGATAAAGGAAATTAATGTGCATCCCGTCCAGAATATTCATGCATACATAATGTCTAACAATAATTTGAAAACTTAAAATCATATATGCATAACTTATATTTCATCCTTTCCAGTAATATAGTCCAGTTTTTTTATTTATTTATATTTTTCTACAATTTTTACCATTCTATCCCCTGTTGAATTAATTTATTCAACTATTCAAATATTTTCTTAATATATATAAAAGTATATATAAATCTAAATAAATGAGACTAATGAGTATATTTATTATTCCTCTTGTTTGAGTTTCTCCGGCCCAATGTAAACTAATTGCAGGGGTCAGCATGGAGCCCAATATATATTTAAGCAGCTCAGTCCACTGTGTACTGGCCTAGGTTTATCGAACACCTATTATAAGTGTTTAGTAAAACCTCATATTTGTTATGAAATTATTGAGTAATAATTAGTAGGTGGTTGGATGTCTAATATTAAATAAAGTGGTTGTAACTTTTTTTTATTATTTTATTCATTATTTTTGCCTATAAATAGGCTTGAAATTTCATTTGTAAATCACACAAAAAAGTTATACAATCTTCTCCCACAAATTCTCTCCCATTTTATTCTCTCTAAATTAAGGAAATTATAGAGTAATTATAATTTCCTATTAACTAAAATTCAAGAGGTTATTTGGAGCAATTTCCAAGCCATTGCAAAAGGTAATTACTAAATTTATTTTGTTGCTATTTCATTTATTTTATAACAATGTCATATATATAAAATTGGAGTTGTACGCTCGTGACCAGACACTTTTATTTTCTCGTCTAAACTTTTATTTTTAAAAATAGTCTAGAAGAACATATTTATGAAAAAACAACATATTAAATACACATATATTTATATACTCATTGCTCAATTAACGTGAACAAAATCATATTAATATTTAAGTATATCACACGAATGAGATATTAGCTATATTTATAATCAAACCCATTATGTGGTGAAGTGGCCATTGCACAAAATCGACTCTTGATATTTGTGACTTTTTTACTAGTCGTAAATACAAAAACCGATATCATTAATAATTTGATTAATACGGTATAAATAATTAATGATTATGTGATATAAGATAAGTAATATATATTTAATAATTAATATGAGCATGATATAAATGTAAGATTTGTTTATATCTTAATTTAATAATTAAGTCCTGTGAATTCTCGTAACATAAATTATATGGCAGGGTCATTTCCCTAGAGCACATTGAGTCAGAAAATGCCGCCAAACAGAATCTAGAATTGGAAAATAGCCCCATATACCTGTACAGCTAAAAGCATCTTGGGTAAAATAAATTTATAATGTATATTATTTCAAATCTTAAATAATGACCGTCATTCTTCCAAAGGCCCGATATGATTGGATGCATTTGCGCTTACAAGTATTTTTAAATCTGTAAGTGAGTACAATTCTGCCATATTTCGCATCAGTTCACAACTGAAGCTATGTAGGAGAAAAAGTTACAGATGACGATCTATTAGAAAAAACATACTCCACATTTCATGCATCCAACGTTCTTCTGCAACAACAGTATAGAGAAAAAGGATTCAAGAAATACTCTGAGTTGATTTCATGTTTGCTCGTGGCCGAGCAAAATAATGAGTTACTGATGAAAAATCATGAAATCCGACCTTCTGGATCCAACCCGTTTCCTGATGTGAACATGACAGTACATGATGAAAAAGACAATCAAAATAAGCCCCATTTTGGTCATAATCGTGGTCGTGGTCGTGGGCGTGGTCGTGGGCGTGACCGTAATTATGGACGCGGTCGTGGACGTTTTAATCCATATGGCCGTGGACATGAAAAATCCCATGTTCATAATGCTGGTAGCAATTAAAAACTCAAAAGAATATCAGCAACCAAAAATGGGGCAAGGACCAAGAAAAGAAAGCAAAAGGGCATGAGTCGATGAAATCAGACAACGAATGTTATAGATGCGGAATGCAAGGACATTGGTATAATACATGCCGAACGTCCAAACACCTTGTTGATTTATATCAAGCATCAAAAGAAAAGAAAAAGGATGCTGAAACAAATTTCATTGATCAAGGTGAAAACTTAATTCAGCTCCCGACATTCCCATCACACTTTGACGTTTCTGATTTCTTTGCAGACGAGAATGGAAGAATTAATAATTTTGTGGGTGATGATGACAATTGTTAAAAGTTGTATTTGTTTAATTGTGGTTTTAAGTTATTTATGATTATTGATGGTTTGTATTAAATACTTTATTATAAATGGATTAATCATTTTGTTTTATAAAATATTTATAGAATATGGATTTTGGACATGAAGTCGATGATGGAGATTTATGTATTGTTGACAGTGCGACGACACATTCAATATTTAAAAAAGATAAATATTTCTCATATTTACAAATGAGAAAAAGTAATGTCAACACAATTTCTGGTAGCACAAGCATTATTGAAGGTTGTGGAAAAGCGAATATCATATTAAATGGAGGAACACATTTTATAATCGATAATGCATTGTTCTCTCCTAAGTCTCAAAGAAACTTGTTAAGTTTTCAAGATATCCGACGAAATGGAGATATTATATTGAGACTTGTAGCCAAGATGATAAAGAATATCTATTGATTACAAAAGAAATGTCGGGAAAGAAATATATTGCTGAAAGATTACCGACATTTACATCTGGCTTATACCACACGAAAATAAATGTGGTGGAAACGAATGTCACAGTCGATCAGAAATTCATGGATATGAATAATTTTATATTGTGGCATGATCGATTGGGACATCCCGGCTCTACAATGATGCGAAAGATTATTGAGAATTCACAAGGGCATCAATTGAAGAACAAGAAAATTTTGAATTTTGGAGAATTCTCATGTGAAGCTTGTTCTCAAGGTAAATTAATTACAAAACATTCACCAACTAAAGTTGGTATTGAATCACCTTCATTTTTAGAAAGAATACAAGGTGATATTTGTGGGCCTATTCATCCCTCATGTGGACCGTTTAGATATTTTATGGTCTTAATTGATGCATCTACGAGATGGTCACATGTATGTTTACTATCATCTCGCAACTTGGCATTTGCAAGATTATTGGCTCAAATAATTCGTCTAAGAGCACAATTTCCAGAATATCCTATTAAGAGGATCGTCTTGATAATGCTGGTGAATTCACATCCCGAACATTTAATGACTATTGTATGTCAATTGAGATAATTGTTGAACACCCAGTACCTCATGTTCATACACAAAATGGTTTAGCAGAATCATTTATTAAACATTTACAGTTAATAGCTAGACCATTGATAATGAGGGCAAAACTCCCCACATCAACATGGGGACATGCTATTTTACATGCCGCAGCACTAAAACGCATCAGACCAACTAGTTACCATCAGTTCTCTCCTTTGCAACTAGTTTTTGGTCATGAGCCTAATATTGCTCATTTAAAAACATTTGGATGTGCTGTGTACGTTCCAATATGTTCACCACAACGCACTAAAATGAGTCATCAAAGAAGAATGGAAATATATGTTGGATATGATTCCCCGTCAATTATCAAATATTTAGAGCCAATGACGGAAGATGTTTTCACGGCACGATTTGCCGATTGTCACTTTGATGAGACAAAGTTCCCAACATTAGGGGGAGAAAATATGAAATCACCAAGTGAATTAACTTGGAATGCACCACTTCATCAATTTGATTTGCGGACAAATGAATGTGAAAATGAAGTGAAAAGAATAGTGCATCTGCAAAATATTGCAAATAAATTACCTGATGCTGATTTCTTTGCAGACCAAAATGGAAGAATTGATCAGTTTGTGGGTGATGATGAAAATTGTTAAATGTTGTATTTGTTTAATTGTAGTTTATATTCTATTTTATTGTGTTGGTTTGTATTGAATACTTTGTTATCGTATAAATGGATTACTCATTTTGTTTTATAAAATATTTATAGAATATGGATTTTGGACATGAAGTCGATGATGGAGATTTATGTATTGTTGACAGTGCGACGACACATTCGATATTCAAAAGAGATAAATATTTCTCATATTTGCAAATGAGAAAAAGTAATGTCAACACAATTTCTGGTAGTACGAGCATTATCGAAGGCTGTGGAAAAGCGAATATCATATTGAATGGGGAAACATATTTTATAATCGATAATGCATTGTTCTCTCCTAAGTCTCAAAGAAACTTGTTAAGTTTTCAAGATATCCGACGAAATGGATAAGATATTGAGACTTGTAGCCAAGATGATAAAGAATATCTATTGATTACAAAAGAAATGTCGGGAAAGAAATATATTGCTGAAAGATTACCGACATTTACATCTGGCTTATACCACACGAAAATAAATGTGGTGGAAACGAATGTCACAGTCGATCAGAAATTCATGGATATGAATAATTTTATGTTGTGGCATGATCGATTGGGACATCCCGGCTCTACAATGATGTGAAAGATTATTGAGAATTCGCAAGGGCATCAATTGAAGAACAAGAAAATTTTGAATTTTGGAGAATTCTCATGTGAAGCTTGTTCTCAAGGTAAATTAATTACAAAACATTCACCAACTAAAGTTGGTATTGAATCACCTTCATTTTTAGAAAGAATACAAGGTGATATTTGTGGGCCTATTCATCCCTCATGTGGACCGTTTAGATATTTTATGGTCTTAATTGATGCATCTACGAGATGGTCACATGTATGTTTACTATCATCTCGCAACTTGGCATTTGCAAGATTATTGGCTCAAATAATTCGTCTAAGAGCACAATTTCCAGAATATCCTATTAAGAGGATTCGTCTTGATAATGCTGGTGAATTCACATCCCGAACATTTAATGACTATTGTATGTCAATTGGGATAATTGTTGAACATCCAGTACCTCATGTTCATACACAAAATGGTTTAGCAGAATCATTTATTAAACATTTACAGTTAATAGCTAGACCATTGATAATGAGGGCAAAACTCCCCACATCAACATGGGGACATGCTATTTTGCATGCAGCAGCACTAAAACGCATCAGACCAACTAGTTACCATCAGTTCTCTCCTTTGCAACTAGTTTTTGGTCATGAGCCTAATACTGCTCATTTAAAAACATTTGGATGTGCTGTGTACGTTCCAATATGTTCACCACAACGCACTAAAATGGGTCCACAAAGAAGAATGGGAATATATGTTGGATATGATTCCCCGTCAATTATCAAATATTTAGAGCCAATGACGGGAGATGTTTTCACGGCACGATTTGCCGATTGTCACTTTGATGAGACAAAGTTCCCAATATTGAAAATATGAAATCACCAAGTGAATTAACTTGGAATGCACCACTTCATCAATTTGATTTGCGGACAAATGAATGTGAAAATGAAGTGAAAAGAATAGTGCATCTGCAAAATATTGCAAATAAATTACCTGATGCATTTAATGATGTGAAAAGGGTAACTAAGTCGTATATACCGGCTGCTAATGCTCCAGCACATATCGATATTCCTAAGGTACCAACAAACAATGAATCAAGTGCACGACTCAAACGTGGTAGACCAATTGGATCTAAAGATAAAAATCCACGAAAAAGGAAAGGAGCAAATACTGTTGATACTGGAGCAAATAAAGTTAATGCTCATAATGAGATATCTAATCCATTGATTGATAAATCTGAAAATGCTGATGATCATTCCCCTGAAAAGGTTGAAATTGTTGAAAATGAAGAGATCTCAATAAATTATGTCAACACGGGGAAAAGATTTAATCGATCGGAAATTATTGCCGACAATAAGTTTGCTTATGCTGTAGCTCATGATGTTGTTAATGAAAATGATGATCCAGATCCTACATCTGTAGATGAATGTCGAAATCGACATGATTGGCCAAGTTGGAATAAAGCAATACAAGAAGAGCTAAATTCATTAGCAAAACGTGAGGTCTTTGGACATGTGGTACATACACCCAAAGGAGTAATTCCTGTGGGTTGTAAATGGATTTTGTACGAAAAAGAAATGAGAAAAACGAAGTGACTAGATATAAAGCTCGATTGGTAGCCCAAGGTTTTTCTCAACGACCTGGTATTGATTATGAAGAGACTTACTCTCCAGTGATGGATGCAATTACATTTCGATATCTTATTGGCATGACCATACAAGAAAAACTTGAAATGCGTCTTATGGACGTTATTACTGCATACTTGTATGGAAAACTGGATAATGAAATTTACATGAGAATCCCTGAGGGATTTAAGATATCGGAAACATTTGGTCCAAATTATAGAAATGTTTGCTCCATTAAATTACAAAGATCCCTTTACGGATTAAAGCAATCCGGACGCATGTGGTACAAACGACTTAGTGACTATTTATTGCAAGAAGGATATAAAAATGATCCAATTTGTCCATGTATATTTATTAAAAGGAATGGATCAAAATTTGTCATTATTGCCGTATATGTTGATGATTTAAACATTATTGGAAGTTCCGAAGAACTTGAAAAGACAGTTGATATATTGAAAAAGGAATTTGAAATGAAAGATCTAGGCAAAACGAAATTTTGCCTTGGTCTACAAATTGAGCATCTTCATGATGGAATCTTAGTCCATCAATCAACTTATACGCAAAGAATTTTGAAACGATTTTACATGGATAAAGCTCATCCATTAAGTTCACCCATGGTGGTTCGATCACTTGATACGACAAAAGATATTTTTCGACCACGTGATGAACAAGAAGAACTTCTTGGTCCAGATGTACCATACCTAAGTGCTATTGGTGCATTGATGTATCTTGCAAATAGCACAAGACCAGACATATCATTTGCTGTCAATTTGTTGGCAAGATATAGTTCTTCCCCGACGCGAAGACATTGGAATGGCGTTAAACATATATTTAGATATCTTCGGGCCACCTACGATTTGGGTTTATTTTATTCAAATACTTGTGATTTGCAACTAACTGGGTATGCAGATGCTGGATATCTATCTGATCCACACAAAGGACGATCACAAACTGGGTATTTATTTACTTATGGTGGAACAGCTATTTCCTGGAGGTCTACAAAACAAACTATGGTTGCTACTTCATCAAATCATGCAGAAATACTTGCAATCCATGAAGCTAGTAGAGAATGTGTCTGGTTGATATCGATGATTTACCATATCAAAAGGAATGTGGTCTGTCTGCAAATAAAAGCTCAGCAACGATAATTTATGAAGATAACGCAGCTTGCATTGCTCAGCTAAAAGAAGGATACATCAAAGGTGATAGGACGAAACACATATCCCCAAAGTTCTTTTTCACACATGATCTACAAAAGAAAGGTGATATTGAAGTTCAACAAATACGCTCAAGTGATAATCTGGCCGATCTTTTCACAAAATCATTGCCTACATCAACTTTTGAGAAATTGGTATACAAGATCGGAATGCGACGTTTAAGAGATTTCAAGTAATTCTTCAACAGGGGGAGAAATTTTACGTGACTGCACTCCTTTTTCCTTACTATGGTTTTTATCCCACTGGGTTTTTCCTAGTAAGGTTTTTAACGAGGCAGTGACAAAACACGTAATAAAGACATCCAAAGGGGGAGTGTTATGAAATTATTGAGCAATAATTAGTAGGTGGTTGGATGTCTAATATTAAATAAAGTGGTTGTAACTTTTTATTATTTTATTCATTATTTTTGCCTATAAATAGGCTTGAAATTTCATTTGTAAATCACACAAAGTTATACAATCTTCTCCCACAAATTCTCTCCTATTTTATTCTCTCTAAATTAAGGAAATTATAGAGTAATTATAATTTCCTATTAACTAAAATTCAAGAGGTTATTTGGAGCAATTTCCAAGCCATTGCAAAAGGTAATTACTAAATTTATTTTGTTGCTATTTCATTTATTTTATAACAATATGCTATATTTTATTATTTGAGAAATGCACTGATATTAAAATAATTTTTATGTTTCTAGTCTAGTGTATACGTTTAATTTTAAAAATAATGGTTCCGGAAGGAGTGGCATATAGTAGTCATGGAAGATCAAAGGATCAAACGTGGTTTATCTTCGGGCTCTTGTATGATATGCTACTAGTTTCTTGATACACGTACTCCATGGTTGTAGAGTTTTTGAATTGAGTTACGCAGAAACTAAAAAATATATACAAGAAAATAGGTCGATATTCAAGAAACAAATTCAAAATGATTTAATATCAATAAAAAAAATAAAAAGAAATATGACAGATACACCAGTACTGATTCTGAATAATTGGGAGAGTCTATTCTCCTTTTTTAAAATTATCGGTGAAAACATTAATAAATTTGAGATGAATCAATAGAGAATTTATTGATTAAATCCAGATCAGACAAAACGTTTTATATAAAAGTTTGTTAAAAGATTTTTGTTGAAAGTTTTGAAAATATTGCAGAATAAGCATATGTTTGGACAATTATTTATAATATAAGTTATGTCCGAGACGTTTATGAGATATTATGTTTAGAAACATGACTCTTATTAAGGTATTCTTTGCCTCATTATCCAAAATAATAAAAAAGCATCTCTTTTTTTTTTAAAAAAAATGATATTTAAATAATTGTTTTTTAAAAATATTTCATAAATATTTTGCAAAATTTTGACCAAATATATTATATAAAATTTACTCACAAACCACTAAAAATATTTTTAAATTATTGTCAAAACAGAGCGTAGTTGTGCAAAGAATTGTAATGAAAGGGATCAAAGAAAAATTTTCTGGAAATATATATAGTGGCGAATCATTGGGAATAGGGTATCTGAGCTTATTTATTTATAATAAGTATCTAAGTTTAATTATCCACTATACATAGTATTGTATACCTCAGTCGGTCAGTCGAACCAAATCTCCTCTCCCGCTCATTTTCAGTGATAAAGAACCCCTAATCTCTGTGCCACTCCACAAGAAATGCGGGAGGAGCAAATAGAGAAGCTCCGGGGTGTCGTAAGAGATTGCGTCAGCAAGCATTTGTACTCATCGGCGATATTCTTCGCCGACAAGGTCGCGGCCGTCACCTCGGACCCCGCCGATGTATACATGCAAGCTCAGGCACTCTACCTTGGCCGTCATTACCGCCGAGCCTTCCACCTCCTAAATGCATCCCAGATCGTCCTCCGCGACCTCCGTTTCCGCTACCTCGCCGCTAAATGCCTCGTAAAATAGTTTCTTATTCTGATTATATAGATTTGTTGTGATTCTGCTAAAGTTACTCCCACTCCCTTTGCCCCCAATTTCGAACTCTTTCCTTTTCATCTGTGCATCATCCTTTTAATTACGTGGAAGTGAGAGTGTGGGGTGATCATTTGATAATTTAGCCAACGTGGTTTCTTTATTTTCTATGTTAAGTATTTGAATCTTACATGGAGGCTCTGTTTGTATATTTAATTATTGTTTTGGATGTCATTACAAATGAATTGTATGAGTATCTACACAAAGTTTAGTTTCTCTTACTTTTGTTTCGAAATTCTGCAAATTGCGAGATCTTTTTTACGTCAATGTTGAGGATTTAACGTAATTCATGAAAATATAATGGAAAAATTAAAGTAGTTGTACCTTATCGGGGAAAGATTAAATTTATGTAGTTGTCCTTTACATGTCTACTGGCTAGTTGATCTTTGGAGAACAGTTTAGGATATGGTAAACTTAGATTTCTTTTATTGTTTAGTTTGTAAATGATTTAAATACTAGCACTGTGGCACGTTTTTGGGGCCATCTGTCTCCTGTGATTTTCATTTTAAGTAAACCTGTCTATCGGTGCCAGTGGTCTATCTGTTTGCTTCAGAAACAAGGAATTTTCTGCTGATAGTTCTAATTATTAAGATCTTACTCTATTACTAGGAAGAACTAAAGGAGTGGGATCAATGCCTGCTAATGCTTGGTGATGCTAAAGTGGATGAACAAGGTAATATTACTGACACGAAGGATTACAATAGCATGTATCTGGACAAAGATGGTGAAGACCATGAAATCAATGTAAGTGAAGTTGAATCCAGCAGAAAACAAGAATTTGTTAGTTACTGGCCTTTTTCCCTTGATACAGAAAGTAAAGGGAGGGCCCCATGAATATAATTTCGGATTCAGAGTAAGAAATGATGTTCACATCTTTGTGACAGATTATATCAGCAATATGCTTTTTAAGGGGAAAGGCATATGAAGCATTGGAAAATCGTGCACAAGCTCGGTTATGGTGCGTATTTTTCGGATATTGGATTTATATTTGAAGGTTTATTCAGTATTTCCGTAAGCATCAATTGGTTTACTGGTGTTTCATACACGAGATCTGAAAGTTGTGGTCATTAAAATCAGTGTGATAGTGATACTACATTGCTAAAATATTCAATGTCTTTTTAGTTCAATATTTCCAAACGGATTACTGCTACTTTGCTCCTTGTAAATGTATACTGAATTAGCGTTCGCGAATTCGGTGGCTGAGCGTTATTCCTTTCAGGTGTTGTTCATGGCTGTTCTCCCCTGTTTTCTGATCTCAACCCACCCTGTCATGTTTTTCTTGCCTCCTTTTGTCATATGTTCACGTTGATTCATGTTAGCTCTCGTGTTCGATATGATTTATTATTAGATCTGGTACTGATTGTAAGTTTAGTTTCAATAATTGATATTATTCTACTTTTTTCTCATGTCACTTAAAAGGTACAAAGCTGCCATTAAAGCTGATCCTCTGTGTTATGAGGTATGCCAATTGCTCTGTTTCAACATAGATCCTGTTAGAATAATTTGAGCTACTAGAACTTGCCTTTAAATCATTCTCTATTTATTCTCACGGTTATGGTTCAATTCCATCTCTCTGTTTCAGGCCTTGGAATGTTTAGCAGAAGGTCACATGCTTACTTGTGAGGAAGGTGAAGAATGTTGAATACACAATGTTTCTTAAATTTTGTTTTATGTGTATTGCAACCCTTCGGACTCATCATTTCATACACAATAATTACTTTATAATAAAGGAAATTGAGGCAAAGTTCCCAGCTTTCATCTTCTATCTTTTTATTGTAGAGACCAGTCTATTAGCAACATTGCAATTCGGTGCTGAGGATTCCTGGCTCTCTTCATTCTATTCTTGCTTGATAAAGAAAGTAAGCAGTTTTAGGCTTCTAAGATTTGGTTGCATGGAACCGGCCATTCTGTGTTTGTTAAATTTGTGTTTGTGCTGTTGTGTTATAACTTTGGTTTTATTCACTTCGTAGTAGTTTTCTCAATTTTGGCTGCACTTTTTGTGAAGTATGAAGCTGAAAATGTTGTAGAAACGAAGTTCAGGGAGATTGAGCTGGAAGTTTGTTCTACGAAGTCCTCTGACAAAACCTTTTGTACACTGAAGAACAATACTGATCTCTTAGCCTGCAAAGCAGAGTACTATCATCAGTGTGGTGAATACCAGAAATGCTTTGAATTAACGTCGATGTGGGTTTGTGGTTGTGTTTCATAGCAGCATGCATTCTACTAATATTGCTTGATATAATGCCTTCTGTTGAATTCAGATTGCTTGAGAAGGATCCTTTTCACCTAAAGTGCACCCTGGTGCATTTAGCGGCAGCAATGGAACTAGGGCATTCTAATGAACTTTATCTAATGGCATGCAATCTGGTCAAGGACTATCCTCAAAAGTGAGAAATTGTCACCTTTTTTATCTCATAAAATTTGCATCTGTTATTCATTTATCTATAGTAGCAAAAATTATATTTAGGTAAGAAAATTGCATTTAGGTTCTGCTCCTTATTCCGAGTGTCTGGCAATTCAATTATGCAGAGATTAATACATAACTAAAATAATATCTTTCTACCAGTGGATTTCTGAAAGGGTCCGATTAGCACCTCAGCAGTGAGTATATTGGCATTCAAACAATGAATGTATATGGCGTTATTTGTTGGCTGCCAATCTAAGCTCATGATGCTCTGGTCCAATCAATCTTATGACGTTTAGTTCTTTCTGAATGATGACTAGGCCATGCTTTGGAATGTAATTACTGAGTATACGCCCATGCTCATTTCCAAGCACATTGTGTTAAGTGAAATTTGAAATTTTTTAAAGATGACTGATGTGATGTAAATCAGTTCCATTTTATGTGTCATCGAGCTGCTAACTTGTGTTTTCAAGATGATAACTTTGAAAATTATTTAATGTGACACCATTTGGAGAGTGGGACATATCAATCTAGAACACCGGTTGGGGCACTGATCCCAGCCGAGTTTTTATCAATAATGTTAATGTCATTTTAGATATTATTCATACTGTTCAATCCATATACATATCACTAAATTATATTCATACAGTGTAGACCAGCAATATGTTCTCAAGCTTGCATGCACTTCCATGTTTTTTTTTCCACTTTTTATTTCTTGGATGCTTCTAGATTGTCTCATTCGATAATTTCTGGTATGTTTGTCCTAGGGCTTCTGTCCCACAAGCATTTGAGTTTTACTGATAGAGAATTTAATTTGTGGCACCCTTCATCCATTGTTTTTATTCGTTCCAGACAAAGTCCTGATGTGGATTGCCTGTCTGAAAGGGATTTAATCCAATTAACATAACATTAGAATATGATTGGCATGAAGGAATGGGGTGAGCATTCTCATTCCATTTCCCAAACCACTAATTAGTTGTTCATTGGAATGGCTATTCCCATATCTCCCATATCCATGGGAATAGTCCCATCCAAATCTTTCCATACATGTATAAAAAGCATTCCATTTGTATATTAACTAATAATAATAACAATAATCAACTAATTTTAATACTAATAATAAGAAATATATTTTACTAAAGTAAACATCTAAATTTAATTTTAAAATTACTAGATCCCCTAACCAAGCCTTCCTTGACACCTAACCCAACTCATACCTTATTCGCAATAACCACCCAAGGTTTTTGGATGCTCATCCTTTGGTCACATCCACTCACACAATCGAGGTAAACTTGAAATAATAATCTAAATCAGTAATTTTTAAATCAATATTTTCTGCTTTCCTCACTATGTCCAATAGATAAATTCCAGTTGGGCTGATTCAGTTCCATTTGTAATCATTTTCCAGTAAGGCAACCAGTTTAGATGGGACATTTTCTCCTGGTTGGATAGGCTATGGGAATGCTTATGCAGCACAAGAAGAAGGAGATCAAGCCATGTCAGCTTATCGCACTGCCGCTCGTTTATTTCCTGGGTATATGTTTCAATAGTTCTTCATCCATATATCTGCTGTATATCTATACTATAATAGCTTTTTATCTCTACAATGTATCCTCATAAGCCCTGAAAAAATTGTGGCATTTGTTTTGTTTGAATTGAATAGGGGAATATTGTTTGATTATATTGAGGTGACTGAGTGTAATGCCCAAGAAGATTGTCATCCATAAACTGTAATATGCTGTTTCAGAGGCATTGTTTCTTGTCGCTAAATGATGTAAACAAAGTGGAAAAGCTGGCGCAAGTATCTTTTTTTCTTTTTCTGGAGATGGGTGCAAGTAGAATATATCTGTTGCTGATATGTTCCTAAATAGGAATATCTATTAACAATTTACTTTTCTAACTATCAGTCTGTTTCTACGATTTTCTGGGTAGTTTCATGTCTCATGAATGTCTGGTCACATAGATAAAGCTAGGTTGCCTACGAGCTTAGATTTGTGCAGTGCACAGCTAGGTAACAAGGACATCAAAGTTTTGCTGAAAGTCTAACAAAATGATCATTTCTTGTTTTGTAACTTTGCATTGGAATTATCATTTCTTTGATTCTGAATCTCAGATTCCCAGCTAAAATCACAGAAGTTACAACCCACCAATGTAATGCTTAAACGAGTGTCATTGCTGATGGCCCGGTGAGTTAACAAAATTTCATGCCCAATGATGTTGAGCTGGATAAGTGTGTGACTTTTAAGTTTGGTGAAGCTGGTTTCGCTGTATAAACCTATCAACCACAAACCTCCTGTGCTAGCCCATGTTATGAATTAAGTGAATTTCTAGGTTTATTTTAATTCTTCTCACTTTTCCCTTTTTATTTTCTTACTTCTGCCTTCTTAATTCTGGATCATGAGGAAGTTGTGCAAGTTTTAGTTACAAGTAATGGGTGATAACTTAAGCGGTTAGCGAAAATCTTGGGATACATCTTAGATTGTTTTTTTCAGGTTCCATCTACCAACTCTATACATTGGAATGGAATACATGCGAACCCATAGCTTCAAACTTGCTGAGCAGGTGATTATTGTAATCTTTGTTGGAATTATTTTCTTGGTTGTCTCTGGATCTTATCTGTACTTGGGTTGTAATGGTAAAATTCGAAATTTCTGTGTATTAAGATGCTTTTCGTGTTGGTTCATTTGCTTGATAAGGTGTTGCATTCAGTTCTTTTTGCAGGCCAAGATTATATGCCCTTCGGATCCCCTTGTGTTTAATGAGCTGGGTGTTGTAGCTTATCATATGAAGGAGTAAGATATTTTACGCTTGATAAACAACTAGATATTGCTACATTCTCAATCACATTCTTAACTTTGAAATGATAATTTTTTATACTAATATAATTGTTAGTCTGCAGTATTTATTGGAGCATTTTCTTTATATTGCGTGTCTTTTAGTTATGATTTGATTAAAAAAATAAAGTCTAAATTTCTTTTGGAATGAAAGAGCGAGGAACAGCCGCTATGTTCTTACCCTTGCCGATGCATTTTAGTTTCATGAATGTGGTTGTATGGATATATTTCATACATTCTTGTTCTTGCAAGTCGAAGAAGTGATGTTTCCGAGCGATTGTTATATTTTGTCAAAGTAGGTTGTACTTATGACAGAAACCTCCTCGGTTAGAAATTTAGCTATTTTAAATTGATACAGCAAGTTTCCTTTCGAAAATCTTTCAGGTATAAGAAGGCTGTTTGGTGGTTTGAACAGACGTTGTCTCATGTGTCGTCGTTTTTAAGTGAATTGTGGGAGCCAACCGTTGTCAACCTTGCTCATGCGTTGAGAAAATTAAAGTACGTTTTGTGTTTTTTATATTTGTAAGATATATTCTTCAAACACAGCATTCAAGTTTGTGCTTGGTGACATATATAGGGCATTTTGGATTCACATCTCGTATATTAATATATCTTACACATATACGTCATTTTTGCACTTGATAAGGGAGATAATCGATTTTGCACTACCCTACCATTTAATCCTTTTTAACTAGTTCAATGTAATGGTTATTACCAACAATGTCCTGGAAAATCCCAGTCTTTGGAAACAGACGGATGCTTATTGAAAATGTCCGTTCACTATACTTCTCAAGTGTATACAGTTCACCTGAAAAAAGTATGAACGGTTGAAAATATGCAAATGGATTTTTGCTCGTATGCAACCATCCATAAGCTCTTTCTTGGGGACCTTCTCGCATTGCGAGAAAGGGAAACCTTTAAGAAAAGTATGGGTTGACCTAATTGGATGAGAAAAAGTCTTATAGATGTAATGTTGAATCCTCAAATTTTGTTCCAATGATTTTGAGAACCTTGTGTTATGGAACATGAACGCAATCTTCTTTGTTCCTTATCCCTTAGAATCCAAAAAACTTTTGTAGACCTGATACCTTGAGCCTTAGAAAACTGAGAAACTGCAACATTATCAACTATACATTGTTATTCTCCTTTTCTTTCAGGCTATGTGCTCATATCTACTTAAGTGATATACTTTGTGGAATCTCTCTTCCAAAAACCATTTTCACGAAAATCCTAGATCCTGTGTGCCACTTTTACCCTCTTATTAAGATTTGGTTTACTTTCCATCAGGAGATACAATGAGGCCATTACTTATTATGATAAAGCTCTTGCAATATCAACAAGGAGCTTGAGTACATATGCCGGTCTCGCTTACACTTATCATCTGCAGGTACCTCTTTATGAATTTTCTTGCCTCCATATCATCTTGGTAAATTGATAACGAGAATATTGGTTTGATATTTCCTTTTGCAGGATAATTTCACTGCAGCAATTACATACTATCACAAGGTCAGTTTAGGCAGATTCTGCACAACAATGTTTTAGTTTCAAATTTGTCTTCATGATAGGGGCTGCATCCTCTCTGAATAGCTCGTGAGTCAGTTGGTAAAGGCTCAAGTCAATTTCGGTTTCTTGAGCAACTCAAGCACTTATTGTTCAAGTTTCAGTGTGTGTCGGGCTGTTCGAGCTTATTTATTATATTTCAATTTTTAAAATTGTCTGTTTGTTCATGTTTTGACATATTTGTTATTAGCTGGATTGACAATTCTACTAATTTCTAGTTTAAAGGAATTTAGCTAGTTGATACCCAATTTTTGAGACAAATTCTGGTGTAGCAGTCAACCATTCACTGCTCAATGAATAGGATTTAACTGATAATTTATTGATGAATTCTGGTGGAGCAATCATTTCTGGAATGTTTGTGATCAATGCCGTGGGGGTAATATGGAGTCGAATTTGAGTAATCTGCGACTTTTGTTGAATCAACAGGCTTTATGGATTAAACCAGATGACCAATTCTGTACTGAGATGGTGACAATGGCGCTGGTCGATGAATGTCGTCATGGCACAACCCACCCAAGAGGTGAGACAGTTAGAAGCCAGTTATTTACGTAGTTGAGATTTGTTTTTATGATGTAATTTAACCAATAGGTCAATACACTGGGGATAGGTCATATCTATTTGTTGTATCTTTGGTTGATATTGTCATGCCCAGGGGCCGAACTGTTGTGACACCCGTGTTGTATAACAAATAAATTTCATAATAGAAAAAGCTTCCTAGTCAATCAGCTTTTTTCATAAATAAATCATATATAATTTGTTTCAAAATCTTGCTCTTTTTAATCGAAATTTCTCAACGTTTCATCTAGATCTCTGCTTTGTTGAAAATGCTCTACTTTATTGAACTTATGATTTCTCTCTCAAAAAAATTATAAACCATTAATAACTTTGCCTACATCTTTTTATGCTCAAAGTTTGCAGTGTTTCATCTATATCTCAAAACTTTAGAGTAAAATTTATGCTCTGATTTCCATAATCACAAGATTCCTATTTATAGATGTTGGGGATTTGAGATTAAAAATTCTTGTGCACAAGTTCTTCCAAAAGATTATTTCTCGCCATCTTGCTAAATATTCAAATTCTTGAACAACAAACCAGTGCAAAATCCGAAACAAAAAAAAAAAAATTAAAAATGCAACGTTTGGAAGTTTTATTTCAATTTCAATGTTCATCCAGTGGCACTTCTGATATTTGAAAAACGGTTGACGTATTCTTTTTATTAGGCATGATGTAGTGGGCACCCACAATGGGCGTCTGTGTGGGCTTCGCGAGATGCTCAGCCGAGCATCTCCACAATTTCATGAGATGCTCGGCTGAACATCTCGCGACGGCCACACAGGCGCCATTGTGGGCGCCAACACTATCAATTTTTTTCTTTTTATATCTAGTATAAAATTAATAATTCCATATCTTACATATTTTAAGCCGTTCCTATTTAACGTTCATACCAAATTATTCAGTATTCTTGCAATCTCTACTTCCTTGAACCAGACAAATTCCGGGGCCTTTGGTTGACCGTGGAATTAACTTCACTCTGACCGTAGTCCCTACTGTTGAATTTTCAACTTTTGGTTGGTCGTTTTATTTAATACACAATAATTGTTATTATTATTAGTAGCATTTGGGAACTAGAGGGTATATTTCTAAATTAGTTCCCAAGTCTTCCAATGGGGGCAATAAAATTTTAAATATAGATATATATATAAAGCACAATAAAATGCTTGTCAATTAATGCACATGCCATGGGTTATGATATGCGGAGATTAAGGTATTATTTGATTCACTCGATGAGAAATGTAAACAAATTGCATGTTTCATGAAATATGTGAGTTGAATGTGTAATACAATAATAATATGTTTGATTTGAATAAGTTTGAGATAAGATTATAAAAATCACATTTTTATCTTGTCATAAATGATAAATATAAATTAAAAAGAAATGAGTGATGAAAATGTAATTTTTATTAATAATATGATTGATGATATGTTTAATTAATTATTTAATTAATGTGAAATAAATAATCTCTTAATAATACTTATACAACATGAGATCTCATGATATTAAATGATAGAAAACAAACGGGACCTTAAGAGATTGAAAACACAAGAACCAGGAGGTTGGGATATTAAATTATATGTGTCATTATAATATGTCATATTAATTTTCAAGTATTAAAAAGCTATATGAATAGTATTGATTAGAGAAGAATAGGTTGGAAAAAAGGAAAGGGTCTTGGACTTTAACGGAGTTATACGATGACAAGAAATAGGTGAACAAAATTAGATCAAATCAATCACTAACCCAGAAGACAAAATAAAAGATAAACCAAATCTAATGGCATGGTCCCCGTTACAAATTATGTAAGAAACTATTTTAATACTACAATATGTTATCTATACTAAATTATTGATGTGTTAAGACATTTAATTTTTAAAGTAGTGTGGAGAATAAATTCACATAATTTTTATTAATAATCTAAAGTCTAATTTTTTGTGATTTAAAGTAAATATACCGAACTCTGTTTTTCAATAAAATATTGATTCCCAAGAGGCGATGGTGTGTGAAAAAATTTCTGCTATAAAACGACATCGTGCAGGCAAAGAAGAACCAACCCCTCACCAAAACCATCGAGACCAGCCAACTACATCGAGACACGTGTCCCTAAGTGAAAATACCTTTTAACATTTGATTCGTCTGTCACCAATCCTTCCGTGTGCGTAGCACCATATATCATATAAATGGACTCAACCTTTTTTCTCTCTCTAAAGATCCCTCGATTCTCTCTCTGAACCCAGAGATGTCATTGAGAAGATCTTTCCTCCCACGAAGAATCATACATCGATCCTTCACACTCTCCAAATCCTGTAAAGAATCCAAGTCCCAGGGGATCGAATCTGTAAGCGATTTGGATAGCGCTGTTCGCCGGGAAGAGGGCGGGGTCGGAAGAGAGGACGGAATCGGCGGTGATAATGGATGCGGGAAGCATCAGCAAGGCGGAGGTGTGGCTTGTGGTGGATTGGGTCGTTCGGACGACTCGGGTACATGGTCGAGTATGTTGCCGGAGCTGCTGGGGGAAATAATACAGAGGGTGGAAGCGAGTGAAGACAAATGGCCGCAGCGCCAAAACGTCGTCGCGTTCGGATGCGTTTGCAAGCGGTGGAGAGAAGCCACGAAAGAAGCGGTGGAGAAGACCTCTGCACATCACCCCGGGAAAATTACCTTCCCTTCCTCCCTTAAAAAGGTAGTTTTTTTCAATTTACTTTCCTATGAAATCACTTTGATTTTTCCATTAGACTTGTATAATTTGTTGTGTATGATCTGAGTAGTGATGGATTTATGTAAATTAGTGGACAATCCATAGCAATTATCAGGATTGGCCGATTGCTCACAAGAATTGCGTAATAATTTAAATCTCCAATCATGGTTCGTTTTGTCCCATCAATGATAACTTATTACTAAATTATACGATTGCTTGTGTGCTGAAAATCTCTCAAATTTTGTTTCGATGTTCTTAGTAAAATACTTGCATAACTGCAGCCAGGGCCGCGAGACACTCCGCTTCAATGTATCATAAAACGTGACAAGAAGAATGCAACATTTTACCTTTATCTGGCTCTCTCACCATGTAAGTAGGATTTCTTTCTTGAAGATAATCTGCAGCGTTGTTTGAGGCGCTTTCTTGTTAAATAAATTGCTTATTTACCTTAAGACTATGAATTTTGAGCGAACATAACTTGGACGGACTTTCAAGTTAGGGGTTTAAAAAACTGTTTTTACTATAGTTTACTTTCATAATTGTATCGAATATTCTTAATATTTTAATCAAGCTACAGAGCCATCATTTTTGAAAATTTTGAAGTCAACACCGGTTAGATTGGTGTATGTACTTATCCTATGTACCAATCTAAGATTATTGGTCAATAATTCAAGTTTTGATTTATTGCAACAAAATCCATATTCAAATTCCTATAGTTAATAAATTTTTTAAGTAAAAATTTGTAAGGAAAGATAACTATTTTTTTACAATTTTTTTCACAATTTCCTCCTGACGTATAGATTGAAAAACATATAAACATACTCACTACGTCCATTTCTTTGGTGGGTCATTTTGTGTTATTTATCTATCGATTTTGGCAGTGTCACTGAATCTTGGCTGTTGGTTCTGGCTTAAGCAATTTGCAACGGAGATGCCACATTGAAGGAGATCTACGTGCTGTAGAATCATGCCTTTAGTGGATTGAATTGATATCTGAATATCACTAGCATTTAGTTGTCTATGTTAGAAGGTTGTTCAAATGCTTATGTACCATAAGTGTAAATCATTGATCGGTGTAGGTCTACTGTTAAGTCAAAGGTCTCTCTAGTAGAGATTCATACCTCTTTATATTTTCTTTAAAGCTGATGCTTCCATACTTTTTTGTTGCAGCATTTACGGACGAGGGCAAGTTTCTATTAGCAGCACGGCGATATAGAAATGGTGCCCACACTGAGTACATTATATCCCTGGATGCTGATGATCTGTCTCAAGGCAGTAGAGCTTACGTTGGAAAATTAAGGTTAAAATCCATACTGGCATTTCTGAACTGTCTCATTTCTCTATGATATAACCGTTGAATGTTTCTGCATTTAAAGGGAACAAAACTCACTTCTTTTTTATCAAAATATCAAAGCTAGATGTTTCAATAGGCATGATTCACTGATTCTCACTTCATGTTTATGAATTTGCATTTAAATGGATGCATCGGGATAATTCAACTGATATCAACTCATATTCATAAATTGCTTATCTTGGCTGCGGGTGGATGAAAGCATCCATATTTTGGGGAAGATAGCTTTAAATCATCAAATATGTGGGCAGGCTTAGCTTATTAATCGATTAAAAGAGATGGGGATGGTGGAAGAGGCTTAAGGAGAGAATGCATCACTTATCTTTGTACTCGAAGCCTCATCGTTCTATGGATTACTAGCTTTAATCCGTGTGACGACAGTAGCTTCAAAGTCGATTGAGCCATTCTTGGAGTTTGAAGGGAGTTGGCCAGCTGGAAATATCTTATTCATATAGTTAAAACAAATTCTGAAGAACTGTGGTAGAAACTGGCCATGACACATCTATATTTAACAAAAATGGCATCGTAAACAGTGCCATTGCTGATTAATTTTCGGTGACTTCATATTTGCATAAATATCTTGTTTTGGTAATGATATAATTTTGATAGAAATTGAGAAAAATGGCAGGCATGTAACCGTTTGATACCTTCCAGGGAGGAAGTAGTTTTCATTTACAATGAAACCAGCTTTGAAAAAAAAAACCCAAGGTAGTTTTCGTTTTTAATGAATCTAGTTTCAAGGATGAAATCTCTGGGCCCTGTGTTAAAATGTGTCATGAAATGAAAATACCTTGATTACTTAATATTATGAAGATATCACCTACACTCTTGTTTTGTCATCTTGTCCATGTATCTACAAAAGTTCTCTCCCTACATATACAGAATGCCACTATTCCTTCTTCTCCTGGCATCGCCGTGGCAAACAACTGCTTCAATTTCAACCTAACTGGCTCTGCCCAGCCCAATAGAAATTCGTCGACAGTATGTCAATCCTCTTAACCATTACAATAAATTTGAGGCTCGAGGGAAATGTAATAAAATGGATGGAGAAAACTTAGCTAGTTGAATTGCGTTTCAAATGTTCCTGAAATGGATGGTGTGCTTTATAAAGAAGCTTGAGATCCTTCGACCGGTAATTCCATCTCCTGTGGAAGATTGCATGAAAATAAGAGGCATTTTGTGGCCGAGGGCGGCAGTGATGCTGCTGTTGTGTTTCATATGTGGCAAAACGATGCTATTGCGGCTATTCATGAGTTTGGGTGACAGCAACTTTGGTGATCTGGAACTAACACCGGTTGTACCTAATATCACTTGCCAATTTAGACCCGCATCAAATCACACTTTTGAAAGTCTTTTAAACATTTCCCCTTTTGCTTCGATATTTTTGAACTTATCTTTGCCATCTGAGAATTCTCATGTATTTGGAAACCAAAATATTTGTGACAGGTCAGATTTCCTTGGTACCAATTTCACCATCTATGACAGCCAACAACCGCACAGTGGAGCAAAGCCATCAAGTAGCAGAGCTGGTCGCCGTTTTGCAAGCAAGCAGATATGTCCCCAAGTCCCAGCTGGTAACTTTGAGGTCGGGCAAGTGTCATATAAGTTCAATCTCTTGAAATCAAGAGGTCCTAGGAGGATGGCGTGCTCCCTTAAATGCCCGTTTTCTGATGAATCAACTGATAATTTTCAACATGCTGTTAAAGAGAAGGCAGACCCCTATTCTCCAGAGCTCACAGTTTTGAAAAACAAAGCCCCGCGATGGCACGAACATCTGGAATGCTGGTGCTTGAATTTCCATGGCAGAGTGACTGTAGCATCGGTCAAGAATTTTCAACTCGTTGCTACTATGGATCAAAGTCAGCCTGGAGGAAAGGGTGATGAGGAGACGGTGCTACTTCAGTTTGGGAAAGTTGGTGATGACACTTTCACGATGGATTATAGGCAGCCTCTATCAGCTTTCCAGGCATTCGCTATTTGTCTGTACTAGTTTTGGGACAAAACTGGCATGCGAGTGATATAAGATTGTCGGGGCTAAAACAGCTTATGAGTTGAAGATTTGTTCCTTACTCATGCCCCTTGTTTGATTGACGAAAGTATGCCTTGTACATTAATCTTTTTTATTTGGATTGATTGTTACATCATCTGAGTCTGAATCGATGGGATCGTTTTGAGTTGACAATGGTAGTATTTACTATCTTGGGGCTTCAGAAAAGCTTGTGATGTAAATTTGGCTGATACAATGATTTTGTAATTTTCATGAAGTGTAAGTTTTATGAAATCATATATAAGCAAGCTGCAGCTATTTTGGATTGGCAGCAAATCTTGACATAAAATTTTTGGTTTAGATTAGCGTAGAATGGTAATTGGGTACCCGGACTGACCATGAGTCCTTACAATGTTTGGTGACATTCCAAACAATTTCTGTTTTACTCCTGATAATTTGAAGTATTATTTTATTTCTAAAACTATTATTTAAGTGTATTAATTTGTGATTGTAATAATTATTTGTGTTATTATAATTTATTAATGTATTATGGTACTAATATGTTTATAAATTTAATTATTTACTTATTAATTTTGTTATTGATGTTTCTATAGTTTGCATATTATAATACTGATTGAAATTTTGTACTAATTCAACATTCTATTTTTTAAATTACTGTTATTATTATTATCATTATTAAATTTTATGAAAGTTAACATAATGAACGTAACTATAAATAAAATACATTATTTTCTAATTATTTTTATGTACAAATAATCTAATCAATGAGGCTAGAAAAAATATGTAGTTCTTTATATTCATAATGGAGAGAAAATTTCACTTCAAACACAAAACGAACTAGTCAAAGTCTCAGAGTGAGATGCGAACACATTTCTGTTTAATTATCTCTCTTCTATTATTTTGTTCATGTTATAGTTGTTTTCAAAGGTAACATTTAATAAATATCTGCTTAGTTAATTTTTTTTCACTATTTTATCAACAGGTGCGTTATAAAAAATGACAATAATAATAAAATGTCATATTTCTAAATTACATTTAAACTAGTAATGGTTCGCAAATTTTGTAGGTTTAGCGAACGAATATCAAACAAGAACGGCACAAGGAAAAACCTGAGACTCGAACATGGTCAAAGTAGGAGCATGATGTAGTGTCTTTAAACAAGAGTATTTTCTTTTAAGCACTAAAAACTATACTAATTGAACTATTCAGTTATGTAATTGATAATTTCAAAGTACTACAAGAACTGGTAAAGATCCTTAATAATTAATAAAAATAATTTTCCTTTAAGTAGGAAAAAAAAATCGGGGACTTACCAGGGAGACTATGCGCAATACCAGAGACCAAGGGAAAAAACATGTGAGGAAAGCATCAGAATTGGGTTCATCAAAAGGAAAGCCAAATCCAATCTCCAGAATTCTGACATGAGCAAAATACCAGTGGCAAAAGGAGTAAACAAGAAAAAAAAACAGGTTCATTTACAAAACCACTTTCAGAACCCAAGCGACAATTCTCGAATGCAAAAGATCGGCTTTCCTTTGTCAATTTTATTTTTTTCCACGCAATTTCGCCCCAAGAGCTCTCTCCAGTTTAGAAATGATCTGCTGGTTAGGAATTGCTTTGCCAGATTCATAGTCCTGGATGATTTGGGGCTTCTCATTAATAAGCTGCAATTTGAAGTCATATTAGGATGAGTAAAGTTCATATCAGGATCATCTTGGTAAAGTGAATCTTTGTGAAAACAAATTATCCGAAGTGGAAAGGAAATAATAGACCTGAGCAAGTTGAGACTGGGTCAATTTCTTATCCATTCGAGCTTGCATGATGGCCTTTTTCAACTCAGTGGGAACCTTGTCATCTGTTAAGAAATGAGAGCATTATAAAAAGAAGCTCAGCTAAATCATCGATGCGTGGCGATATCAAGTGGAACAATTTGCTGTTAGGAAAGGATGAATGATCTATTTAAGCGTACTGGAATGCTGTGAAAAAATACACAAAAAATTAGGCTCTCGCAAGTACTAAAAGCCAAAAATTTACACGCTAACGCAGAAGCATGTTTCAAATACTTTGATATCTATGAAACACAACTCAGGTATCCAACAGTTGCCAAATAAAAACAAGAAAGACTTATCCAAGAGGTGAGATCAAAGAATTTTGGGTAATTAAATGCACTAATGAGTAATAAAAATCCCATCCCATAATTATTTCATGTGCACAAACATATTTGGGACCGCAAATCCAGGATACTATGAAGTCAAACTTTTCACACAACAAGGCCATTGTTTCTAATGCTGACATTTGATATCTATGAAACAAAACTCTGGTATCCATTTTTGCTAAATAAAAAAAGAAAAGAAAAGACTTATTCAAGAGGTGAGATCAAAGAATTTTCGGGAATTCGATGCACAATGAGTGATAAAAATCCCATCTCATAATTATTTCATGAGCACAAACATATTTGGGACCGCAAATCCAAATACTGTTAAGTCAAATTCTTCATCCAACAATTCCATTTTTTCCACAACCTCATTGGAGAGGTATTATACGAAGGAGTCGTTGAACATTTTTACCTCACGAGGAGTAGGAAGCATCTAGAATCATAAATTATAGAAGACACTCGAACATTAAAAGTGTTCTGCACTAAACTTGTTAGCTTTCTGTAATCCTTTCTCTGATTTTGATGAGTGGTGGGGATAAAACACTCAATGGTATCTCAGGAGGACCTATCGAGAAAAAAAAAAGACTCTTCAAAGAATATCTGTGAGATAATGAAACTTCCAATGCAGATATCTCATGTATGCATGATGAAACAAGTCAACAGACAAAGAAGAAATAACTCTGACTCACGAGCCAGATTTTCCGTTTCTTCATCAAGCTTCCTTGTGTTCATCGATGTGCTGCTTGAAGCAGCCTTGTTAGTCCCCGCATTTGCTGCAAAGAGCATATAATTGTTAGCACTTATTCTTGATTCGTCCGATGAATTTTCAATCCGATTCGTGATGATGGTTCACAAACTACGCGGACCGAAACAAAAAAATGATTTGGACCAGATCAAAATAAATGAGAGTTCAAACATTTAATTTTATGATGTTGGAACAAAACTCCATCTTACTAAACCTCAAAACTAGCCAAAAGAATAACATTTTTAAGCAGCAGAGTTAAGTGCAACATTATATATGGTTTGCGTACTACAGTGAAGGTCACACTAACTGATTTCAAACACAAGGTACAACATAAAATACGACCAAAGAAATTACAAAACTTTTGCTACCAGAATCTAACAACAAGAAACCACAACCTCACAGGAACTCTCCACCTCCATATTGAATTGCATTTCCTAGGCCTTATGTTATCTCTTCCAGTCACCGCTTCAAATATTTCTGAAGTCAAGACTACGGAGAAATCAAAAGAATACAGGAATTCCACAGCCAACTTACAAACTGACCAATCTTTAATAGTTAGAATGATCGAAAAAAAACAAAACCTCCCCATCAAGAAAACAGAAACATAAAAATACCGAGCAGAGTTAAATCAAAGCTTCTTTCCACTAACTCGGTTGTTTACGGGTGAGGCTACTTTCCAAAAACAAGTATCCCGATTGATGTCTATCGCCACTCGCCAACGAAGAAAACGAAAATAAAATAATTCGCCTAAGATAATAGAGAAACTACACACGGTCAAAGAAGAACCTTTTCTTATGGTTTCGATGTCAGCGCCGGCACGTCGGGCGGCGTTCACAGCTTTCTCATCCTTCCGCGCTGCGGCGGTAGGTGCCTTCTTGCGGATAACAATCGTCTCCCAGTCCTGAGTGATTCCTGCCATTGTTCTATGTTACCACAGATGGAAATATCTTCTGCGTTTGTTAGCTGATAACTCGGGGAAAGGGAAGCTGGCTTTTATCTTCTGGAAACATCGTCTAGGGTACATTGCCAATTTAATTTAATTCATAAATGCGTGGATATATAATATAGAAGCATGGGTGAGTATTCGGTCGGTTCGGTTACCGATCGAATCGATTTTTTTAAAATCGAGCATAACCGATTTTTTTTAAGATAACCGAACCGACCGATGTTTTTGCAAAAACCGATAACAATCGAAATCGAAAAAATAATGATGGCAGATGGACAATCCAATGTCAAATTAAAGTTGATTGGTAGAAGAGGTGGTGACGGAAGAAGGTATAATCTTCCTTTTACTTCTGAGGTTGCTGCATTGATTGTGGGAGATTTCGACGAGTCTTTTGGCGAGAGGGATATTTTAGTCGAAACACAAACTGGACGACTTAAGCGTATCAATGAGTTGAATCCTGCATATCTTGCTCTCCAATATCCTATAATTTTTCCCTATGGTGAGGATGGTTACAGAGAAGATATTCCATTTTCAGAATCTAATTCAAGTGTTGGAGGAAGAAAAAAAGTGAGTATGAGAGAATTTAAAAATTCTCTCATACTCACTTTTTTCTTCCTAACACTTGAATTAGGTTCTGAAAATGAAATATCTTCTCTGTAACCATCCTCACCATAGGGAAAAATTATAGGATACTGGAGAGCAAGATATGCAGGATTCAACTCATTGATACGCTTAAGTCGTCCAGTTTGTGTTTCGACTAAAATATCCCTCTCGCCAAAAGACTCGTCAAAATCTCCCACAATCAATGCAGCAACCTCAGAAGCAGAAGGAAGATTATACCTTCTTCCGTCACCACCTCTTCTACCAATCAACTTTAATTTGACATTGGATTGTCCATCTGCCATCATTCTTTCTTTGGCCATCCTAAAAGACTTGACCAAAACATTGTTCTCATCTAACATGACCTTCAAATCAGAAATTATCTCCAAATGCATATCATTTGTTTCATTATTTCGTCTATGTCGATTGAATGGAAATTAATTAGTATCACCAAGATCAAATATATGGAATATGAAATATAAGATATAGTTTTAGATATATACCTGACAGCAGAAAGCCGATTGGAAATTTCATTTTCTGTGTCGTAAATATATAGTTGAGCGAACTTGGGGGATGCACCTTCGGATGGAAGCAGACTTCCGATTAAATGATAATTTTGTCCATGAAGCTTAAAAACTGGAGGATAGCCGCCTTGATTTAAACTTGAATCTATTTTTCCTCCCATTGATGTGAAGCAGAACATATTATTGTACAAACGGATGTTCTCCAAAAAATGCTTGCTCTTATCACTCACCCCATATAATAAATCATGCAATACTTGAGGAGGTCTTTTCAGTGAAGGAAGTTGTATTTTTCCTTGCACACAACACAGAGAGTACTTAGGATTTCGAGATCTATAATTTCGACTTAATCTCTCTTCATACCAGAACATCGCACCACAAAAAACACATTTGTACATTGGATCCCCTATATCCCAATACTCTGTATATAAATCAACAATTTTAATTTATACATTTGTGAATATATATACACACATGTAAAATTAATCATATGTTCAGAAACAGAGTAAAACTTTGTAATAACAAAAATAATAAAATTAATATAATTAAAATATTATATAAATATTTATAATAACCATACCTATTGATGATATTTGACTATTTTTGTGAAGATTATGGCACTCATTTTGGTTTTCCAAAATAGAAACCGAATGAATTGTATCAGATGGAGTAAAACTTTGTAATAACAAAAATAATAAAATTAATATAATTTAAATATTATATAAATATTTATAATAACCATACCTATTGATGATATTTGACTATTTTTGTGAAGATTCTGGCACTCATTTTGGTTTTTCAAAATAGAAACCGAATGAATTGTATCAGATGCATCAACTGCAAAAAAATCATACAAA
>KV009357.1:0-77168 GCA_001598015.1 Dorcoceras hygrometricum | reverse complement strand
TTCATCGTTGGACCCGGGCCCGTTGGGCCGGTCCAAGTCCAACACCTAAGTCTATTTAATTAGACTAAGCTTCACTTAACAACAAGTTACAACACATAACCCTAACCCTAAAGCATCAAACACGCCGCCTCCCCTCCTCTCCACATACGCCGCCGCTGCCGCCCGCCGCCGCCCGTCTTCGCCGGAAATTCGTTTCCGGCTAATTTGACGAGGAGAATCCGTTCGTGCTGATTTCGTCAGTCCTTCTAGTGCAAGCTGACGAAGGAATCTCGTTTCTGGTCGTGGATCGGATTGGCGATATCTACCGCAATCTACCGAGAAGAGCCGACGTTATTGTAACTACGGTTGGAGCCAGGAACAAGTGCCAGTAAGGTAGTGGTTTTGAACACCCTATGTATGACGATAATTGTTATTGTTTTTTGTATTGATCGTCTCCCGGCTGTTTATTCTTTGTTCTTCCGCTGTCTCGCCGGGGGGCGGATCCGGATCCCCAACAGTTCCGGAGAGATTGGGAGTAGCTCTCGTCGTGACAGTTCCGTTAGGAGAGGAGTTTACGATGACCAGCGTCATGCATGGTTTGACGATGATGTTCCAGGATCATGTTGTCAGAGTGGATTTGGTCGTTTTCCGATGTCATGATTCGACCTCATCCTAGGTATGGATTGGTTGATGAAGTTTGGAGCGGTGATCGATTTTCAGCGGAGGTCGGTGACTATCAGGCCACCAGGGCAGGAGACCTTCTTATTTCAGGCAGCGAGGAGACCGCGGAAACCCTGATTCATAACATTTCTTCAGGCCGGGAAGCTGTTGAGCTCGGATGTCAGGCGTTCTTGGCCAGTGTTACCGCTGCAGGAGAATCAGCAGGCCCTTCACTGTCTGATAGGGGTGAGTATTCGGTCGGTTCGGTTACCGACCGAACCGATTTTTTTAAAACCGAGCATAATCGATTTTTTTTAAGATAACCGAACCGACCGATGTTTTGCAAAAACCGATAATAACCGAAACCTAAAATAATCGGTTATTTCGGTCGCTAACCGAAATAACCGATATATTTTGAAAAAAAAATTTTTAAGGCCAGCATAACACTTAAAATTAATAAAAGAGAGAGGTTAGGGATAACGATTTTTTTCAACTTGAGGAAGAAATAAGAAATTGTGTCGTATCTTGACAAGCTTGTAGGGAACATCTTCTCTTGTTTTCCAGAGGAGATGAAGAGTACATATTCGTCGATTCTGGTGACATTAAAACTAGAAAGCCCGTTTCGTCTTATGTCGGAGACCCCAAATTTAGGGAAGAACCGACGAAATCTCAATTGACGGGATTATCGGAAAGAGAGGTTAGGGATTTATGGTATATTTTACTATTAAAATTAATAAATATATTAATATATACAAATAATAGTTAATATATAAAATCGGTTATTTCGGTTAACCGATTTAACCGATTTTTTGAAAAATAAAAACCGTAACCGAACCGATTTAATCGATTTAACCGATTTTTTTGAAAAATAAAAACCGATTAACCGAACCGATATAATTATTCGGTTCGATTTCGTAGGTTATTTCGTTTAACCGATGTTTTGCTCATCCCTATATAAAACTGTTTTAAATCTGTGACAGCAAATTTAATAGGTAAAGGTTGGGATCACAATTTTCCCGGTGCATTTTAGGCCATGGTGAAAACACACAACTGGGTGCATATATATATATATATATAGTATATTAGAGATGGTGATTGGATCTAGTTCCCGAACCGATATCGACAGGACCCGATTTATTCGAGAACGGGATTATAATTGACAAATCGATTTCACCCCACACCATTGTCGTCTCTAGGTACAATTGTTATGGAAATTTTATAATATGGTAAATTTAAATAATAGGTATAAATGTTTGGTAATTTTTATAATATAATAGATGAAATATACTATAAAGTCACTATAAGAGACCATTTGTATGAGATATAATAGGATATGATGTGATTATAAAATGATTGAGATGGATAGAGAATAATGTTTGATAAGAGTAATATTTTTGGTTTGATTTGATTAAATATGTGATAAAGTGTTAAATTAAATTTTAATTTTTTTTAAAAAATTAATAAAATATCATAAAAAAGATGCTTAGTGATAATATGGTATTTGATATTGGTGATTTGATCTATATGAGATAAACAAATAAATATTTGATTGATGTAAAAAATATAATATTTGAAATTTTGATAGATACGAGATAAATAATATTACAACAAAACATAATATACGATATGATTAGAATAAGATAATTAATATTATATCATAATATATCTTTTATCAAACATGACCTAAACATTATCGGCTTTCACGAGATTGACTAATCGAGTTTTTATAATTTGGTGATATGTTTGTCCATTTAACTAACTTATCGTATAATGTATACATAGAATTATTGAAGGTTAATGACTAAGAATTTTCATTACATTCATTAAAAACTATTAATAAAATGAACAAATTCAGCAGCAAGCAAATGAAGAATGAAAAATTATTTAATGTAAAATAAAAATTCTAAATTATATATTACAATGTATTATTGTAAGTGTGAATTAATGGAATGGGGCAAAAGTTGGTTTTTTATTATTTTTTTTCTTTTTGTCATATTTGTTTATTGTTCATAATTGTTTTTTATTTAATAATTATCAAATTAATACTCCCCGAATATTGTAGAGCGGAAGAGAAATGGCATTGCAATCCTGATCGATGATGCCTTGATTCCCAATGTCACGCCGCTATCACACAACCGAGCTGGGTTGCATCGCCGGCGTGGATTTATCCGATCTCGGTGCCGGGAAGGAAGGCTGGCTTGTGGAGAATGCCAACCTCCTTGTTTCCCTCGATACTCGCTCGCTCGCTATAGCTAACCGCTCCTTGATCCTCCTCATCCAGTGGTCAAATTCAAGAGACGGTCGAGCCGATCCAGATAATAACCGGACCGTCAAGATTCTTCCGGATCTCTCCCCCATAGAGGCTGAATACATCTCGGCCGTCGAGTCTCTCTTTTTAGACGATGACACAAAAGTCCTCGCCGTTGGCACCTCGTGCGGTTACCTGTTGATTTATTCGTTCAGTGGCCGTCTCATTCATAGACAGGTGAATGATTTTATTTTTTCCGTTGGATTTTCCGGGATGATATTGCCTGATTTTGGATTCAATTGAGTAAAGAGTATACCTTTATTACGATAGTTGGGTTGGCCAGAGGATTATGTTGTCCGTGAGATTTGTGGACAATCGGCACTGATCCGTTTTTCTAATTTCTCTAACAAATACTAGGAAATACTGGAGAATTCTGAAACTGAACTTTTTTTTACAATTTTTGACATAAACATTTTGCAACCAGAAACCGTAATCCCACAGTTTTATTAGGCTAATCTAATTGGTTGGCCAATCACCGTCTGTACGAGCAGGTTCACGATGTTTGAACATTCGACAGAGTTAACAAGTGTTTCGTTGCGCATATATAATCAAATCTCTCTCTGTCCATGCTTATCTAGATCCTGATTGTTATTACAGGTGTATCGCGAGTAATCCATAGTTTGTACTGCTAAAATTCAATTTGCACAGTGTAAGCGCACGACAGTTATGGTTTTTTAATTAGAGATCCACTCGAGGAAAAGTTGTCCAAAAAGAAAAAAGAAAAAGATCATTTACCCACTTGTCTAACCTTGACCTACGATATGGAAATGATACCCCAGCAATGTTCTGATTGATAGAGCAACAGAAATGTTCCGACTGACAAGCTACAGAAGTATACCTGGGCACCTCTTTGTTTCTGTTTTGTGCAGATTTGATTTGTCCCTCTTAAGTTTAGCTGAAAAACGATGTACCTGAAATAGTCGATGCCTTTTTTGCAGTTTGTAAATTCTGGAAGGATTCTTAAATTAAGGGTGCGTGGGATTAAACAAGATCTCACACGCGATGCATCTTCGGAGGAGGTTTGTGTTGTGATGCCTGGTGTGATTGCTCGTTTTGAAGGATCTGATATTATGGTGAGTGATAATTGACTTTATACGCTTAAAGATCCAGGTATATTGTCATACAAAAACATTGAGCAACTCCCCATCAATCTTTATGGAATGCTTGCTGCTGGTATTTTGTTGTCTTTTTTTAAAAAAATTTTTGAGTTATATCTAATTTATATATGTTTAATGAAATGAAGAATTTGCTTCAACGGTGGTTTCACGGAACGCCTTCTCGATTTTGGGATGAGGACTTGGATGATGGTAGTTCAGAGGATTCCAGAACTGTTGCAAGACTTCCTTACCAGCTATGGAATGTTAGCAAGTATGGATTATGCGCTGATGCTGCTATAACTGGTGTCATGCCCCCACCTTTGATGGAAATTCAGGTGGTTACTACTTTAAGTTGTATATTTCACTGAATCTTGATTTTGAATATTCAATAATGATTTCCTGGCCTCCCGTAAATATGGTTAAGTATTACATATATTTGCCCTTCCTCTACCCTCTGCTCCACTAACTCTTTCACGCGTTCAAGTCGTTCTTTTTTCTTCACATTCCCTGTGATTTTGTTTTTGTTTTAGTGATTTTGGGAAACTTTCTGAATTTATCTGGTATTTGAATTCAGCTGATTTTATTGTTGGGCAGTCAAGTCAACGCTACTACCGTGCTGTCACTGTTGGAGATGATGCCGTGATTTCAGCATTTAGGTTAGTCTGGTGGAACTTTGAATTATATGGCGCACTTGATGGAAATTTTTTCTCATACGGTTATTGGTTGATTTATTATTTTTCTTGAAGACTTTCAGTGGACAAAAGTAGATCACTGGTTGGAGCTATCTTGTCTAAAGTTGTACCTGCAACTTTTTCTACAATAGCTTCATTTTCAAAATTGATTTGGCGGAGTGAAGAAAAGCCAACTAAGAAGCCAGAAGCAAAATTTCAACCATTTGCCAAATGTGAGATCATTGATTCTAGATCTGGGTTCATTTTTCGTGTTACTTCATCCTCGAATTACCAACAATTGTTATTCACAGCATCCCCGCTGACTTGTCTGAAGGATCACCCGAGGAAGGGTGAGAAACTCACATTGTCACCTAGTGGTACTCTGGCTGCAGTAACTGATTCGCTTGGCCGTATATTGCTCTTAGACACGCAGGCACTGGTTGTCGTTCGCTTATGGAAGGTTCTCTGGCAATGCACATGTTATTATTACCTCTGCAGTCCAAGTGTTTACATATTGGAAGCTTTGTGTGTATAATTGGTTTTTGACAAAAACAAATGACAAATTTTGAGCCGAATTTTCAGCTTCCAATTTCACGACTTAGTTCATTATCACTGGCCTCTAAATTAGTTTTTGTTACACATCAATTTTCTTTTCGCAGGGATATCGTGAAGCATGTTGCTTTTTCGTGGAGATGCTTGCAAGTAAAGATAATTCACGGCCAGCGAGTTATGAATATTCGAAGAGTGATTATTGTCTCTGTTTGGCCATCCATGCTCCTCGAAAAGGAATTGTTGAGGTGGTATTCTCTTCTATGCTGCATCTCCCCAAGGATCTATTCTCCCTTCACTTCTCTCCTGTATGTACTTGAACATAGTTACTATTAGTTCACTATATTATTGCCGAAATGTGATTAAAAAATAAATGTGAATCTTAAAATGAGTTGCCACTGTATTAATGGCAAAATTTGATAAAAAGGTACATTTGAAGGAATACTCACTTTTCAACACAGCGAACCTTTAAACAGCATTTTACCCGCAGCTAGCCGCATGTAATTGCATCTCTCATCAGTTGGCCTTTGTCTTCGTGGTCCTATTCAAATTATTCGATGATACTTGCTAAATTTCTAGACTGTGATGGATGGATTACAAGGTTTTAAATCCGCTTCTATTGGCACCGTTTAGCGAATAACTTGTTCTCGCAGGTTTGGCAAATGAGGACTGGACCTCGGCTTCTGACAGTTCCATGTCCCAGGGGTAGTAAAATACTACAACCTACGTACCGATTTACTCCAGCCATGTCATCTTCATCGTCATACGTGCCGTTGGAAGTTTTCTTTCTGAATGGAGACTCTGGTCAAGTATCAGTTCTTAACCGATTTATTCATTGAAGGATTCTCTTCTTGTACTTAAATCTTACTTTCATATTGGTATATGTATAAAAGAGCATCAAGTTCATTACATTTTCATCTTTTGTTTATGAGATGGTGTGGAATGAAATAGTTTCTACAAGCACATTTAGTGAATGTTTGTAAGAAGCTTTTAAAAAACATTTCTTTGTATGAAGTTTGTAGTTTTTTTAACACCTTTCTAAATTATGATATAGGGTAAGTGTAATGGAGTTCTTGTTAATTCATGTTTCTGGTTAGCTTACGCTTCAATTTTTGTAAGTTATAGTTAAGAGTTAGAACTGGAAAAATAATATCTTAATGTTGTTTTTAACTTTTAATTATAAATATCAATTTCGAAAGTGAAGTATAATTAGAACTAAAATCAGTATTAACAAATATTTCAAACATTTTAACCTGTTATAATTGTTATAAATAAACATTTTAAAATTCCAGGTACGTTGGAGAGCCCCTTGAAATTGCGAGCCTAGCAAGAATTGCTTGATGTTTTGACGACCTAATTTGTAAATAATTTTCACTGGCGGATCCCCTCCCCTCCCATAGAATTAAGAATCATGAATCCAATCTTGTAACTTTAATAGAAAGGAAGAGAAGAAGGAGCAGACACCAGGCATGAAAAGTTTGACGACTTATCCCGATAATAAGCAGATCTCGCCCCCCAATCCTTTACCACAACATCTCGCAAAGATATGAGGGCAAAGCTTCCCTTCATCCTCAAACCCTTCATCCTCTCCCTCTTCTTCTCACTCTCCGTCCTAGCTTTCCTCTTGCTCCAAACTCCGCGCCACTCCCTGAGCAGAGCCGACACCTCCGAGGAGGAACTGCCTTCCGATCTTAAGATTCGGCCGGGTTACACCTCCTATAATGAGTACCTCCAGCGCCAGTTGAACAAGACACTCAACCCGAAGCTGAGGCACATATGGACCACCCGTGATTGGGATAGGAAGGTCAGGGTTTTCTCCGAGTTCTTCGGGGATATGAAGCAGAGGGGGCTCATTTCCAATGGGTCGAAAGCGCTCTCCATCGGAGCCCGGGTCGGGCAGGAAGTCGCGGCGTTGAAACGGATCGGGGTAGATGACTCGGTGGGGATCGATCTGGTCCCGAGTCCTCCGCTGGTTCTTAAGGGAGATTTTCATCACCAACCGTTCGATGATGGGACCTTCGACTTCGAGTTCTCGAACGTGTTCGATCACGCGCTTTATCCGCGGAAGTTTGTGGGGGAGATCGAACGGACGCTGAAGCCCGGCGGGATCTGCGTGCTGCACGTGCTGCTGTCCCGGCGGGCTGACAAGTATTCCGCCAACGATCTGTACAGCGTGAAACCATTGGAGGAACTTTTCAAGAAATCGGAGCTGATTGAGGTAAGGAGTATCGATGGATTTGGTTTGGATACCGAAGTTGTTTTCAAGAAAAAAAAGGATAACTAAAATTTTGCCTCCATTCCATTCATGCATAAAGAATTTACAAAGGTTTTTGTTCTGGTTTTTATTCTTTCATTAAAGTTTTACTAGAATTTCAAGAATATTGTGGCAAAATTGTGAAGATTTTATTTTGGATAGCTGTAATTGCCTTCTGCTACCATATTGAATTTGATGTAGTAGTAATTAGTTTTTATTCAGCATGTTTTTTGGTGACAAATAATTGTTCGAAATTTGGAAAAATGTGGAGGAATGAATCGATGCTTCCAACGGTTTCTTCGTTGAGATTAAATAAATTGATGATGGACAGCGCGATGCGCTATTAGATAAACCTGGTCTCGGAGCGGAATCCGACCCGGATCTGAATCGTGGTCAACGGATCAACGGATTTGACATGAAACCAAACCCGAATCATGGGAAATATGGGTCGGTCAAGGGTTGTGGATCTCCCCCACAAACTTCCGCGGATAAAGCGCGTGATCGAACACGTTCGAGAACTCGAAGTCGAAGGTCCCATCATCGAACGATTGGTGATGAAAATCTCCCTTCAGAACCAGTGGAGGACTCGGGACCATATCGATCCCCACCGAGTCATCTACCACGATCCATTTCAACGCCGCGACTTCCTGCCCGACCCGGGCTCCAATGAAGAGCGCTTTCGACCCATTGGAAATGAGCCCCCTCTGCTTCATATCCCCGAAGAACTCGGAGACCGACCTTCCGATCCCAATCACGGATGGTCCATATGTGCCTCAGCTTCGGGTTGAGTGTCTTGTTCAACTGGCGCTGGAGGTACTCATTATAGGAGGGGTAACCCGGCCGGATCTTAAGATCGAAAACCAAATATAGTTTCACAGTCATGAACCTTCAAATATAGTAATATATTGCAAAAAATAAAACTATTGGTTTGAATAAAAAATTTGTAACCTATGTTTAAGAAATTCATATAAATAATGAATATATTTATTGTCGTAGTGTGTGGAAGCTACGTACCTACGTACCGACAATTCCATGTCCTAGGGGTAGTAAAATACTACAACCTACGTACCGATTTACTCCAGCAATGTCATGTCATCTTCATCGTCATACGTGCCCTTGGAAGTTTTCTTTCTGAACGGAGACTCTGGTCAACTATCAGTTCTTAACCGATTCATTCATTGAACGATTCTCTTCTTGTACTTAAATCTTTACTTTCATATTGGTATATGTATAAAAGAGCATCAAGTTCATTACATTTTCATCTTTTATTTATGAGATGGTGTGGAATGAAATTGTTTCTACAGGCACATTTAGTGAATGTTTGTAAGAGCTTTTAAAAAACATTTCTTGCTATGAAGTAGTTTGTAGTTTTTTTAACACCTTTCTAAATCATAATATAGGGTAAGTGTGTTGGAGTTTTTGTTAATTCATGTTTCTGGTTAGCTTACGCTTCAATTTTTTTAAGTTATAGTAAAGAGTTAGAACTGGAAAAATAATATCTTAATGTTGTTTTTTAACTTTTATTATAAATATCAATTTCGAAAGGGAAGTATAAATAGAACTAAAATCAGTATTAACAAATATTTCAAACATTTTAACCTGTTATAATTGTTATAAAGGAGATGTTTATAAACATTTTAAAATACCAGGTACGTTGGAGAGCCCTTGAAATAGCGAGCCTAGCAAGTATGGCTTGATGTTTTGACGTAAATGGTAACTCTGGAAACAAAGATATGCGGCCATCCACGACCTAATTTGTAATTAATCATCACAGGCGGATCCCCTCCCCTCCCATAGAATTAAGAATCATGAATCCAATCTTGTAACTTTAATAGAAAGAAAGAGAAGAAAGAGCAGACACCAGGCATGAAAAAAAATCTTAAATTTTGGTGGAGAATTCAATGCCGACAAAATTGGACTCTCCTTTCTTGTGTTAGATAGATAGTGACGGCATTGTCTTGTACTCCTAGATTCAACAGAGATGACATCTCTGTAATATGCTATTAGCTTGATCAATTAGTTGGCAATGGCTTCACCTCTGGTCCTCCTCTGTTGTCTCATTATTTTCCACCAACCACCGCCCTCCGCTGCCGCAAACCTCCATGTATCAAGATCCGTTTCCTGGTCAAGTCCCATTCCAGAACCCACCTCATTGTCCACCGGAAACACGCCTCCAACCACTTACTTCGAAGTAACAAGACCCATTTCACTTCCCAATACCCAACCCTGCTCCTATTTAGTTTTACAACATGATTTTGCATTCACTTATGGCAAGCCCCCTGTTTTTGCGAACTACACTCCCCCCGTGGACTGCCCTTCTCAGAACTTTGCGAAAATCGTTCTTGAATGGACGGCAACTTGCAAAGGCAGGCAATTTGATAGAATCTTCGGCATTTGGCTTGGTGGGGTTGAGATACTTAGAAGCTGCACAGCTGAGCCAAGGGCCACAGGCATTGTTTGGACAGTGAAGAAGGACATTACTAGGTACCAGTCTTTGCTGATGAAGAACCAGATTCTTGCTGTATATATGGGAAATCTTGTTGATAGTACGTACACTGGTGTGTACCATGTCAACGTTTCTCTTCATTTCTATCCCACCGAAGAGGGTTCTGGTTATAGTGCGGTTGGCTTTTCTGGAATGGATGATAAATTTGGTTCTGGAGCTGATTCGATCCTACCCATTTCTAGGAATTTACCTCTAAATGATGGGTTGTGGTTCGAAATTGAGAATTCCACCACTGTAGTGTCAAAGGTATTGAAAATACCCCAGAATGCATACAAAGCTGTGTTGGAGGTCTATGTGTCGTATCATGAAAAGGATGAGTTTTGGTATGGAAATTTTCCCAATGAGTACATTGCTGCTAATAACCTCACCGGTGCATCTGGCAATGGACCATTTAGGGAGGTGCTTGTGGGCTTAGATAACGTGGTCATCGGTGCGGTTTTCCCATTTACAGTGATCTACACTGGAGGCATAAATCCCCTCATGTGGAGACCTATCACTGGCATTGGTTCATTTGACCTCCCTTCATATGATATTGAGATCACTCCTTTGTTAGGAAAGTTATTAGATGGAAATGCTCACGAATTTGCATTCAGTGTAACAAATGCTTTAAATGTTTGGTACATCGACGCAAATTTGCACATTTGGTTGGATACGAAGAGTGACAGAACAGAAGGGAAGGTGATGGAGCACAATACTTCACCACTTTCGCTCTCTCTTCTTTCCAATTTCACAGGTCTTGATGGATTATTCATCACAAATGCCACTAGGTCGATAATTTCGATCGGATGGGTTAATTCTTCTCATGGACTGCTCACGACCAAATCACGACAGGGATTCGAATATACCAACACCATGGTGATAAAAAAGAATGGGAATTTACAGATTTTGAATCAGGAAATACATTCCAATGGCAGTGTCAACACCAATATGCCATCTTCTTCCATACAATCTACCGAATCTTTGAAGACTTATAGCCTTTACATGTATTTAGAGGATGTTGATAAAGGAAATGGGAGCTATATTTCTTTCTCTAATGTGAGTTTAGGCATCGATGAGAGGGAACAGAAGGCTTCTGATTCGGGACTTTCTACCACGAAGCTCAAGAATGCGCAGAAGGCTCAGGGTTACATTCTTGTAAAGGGAAACTTGGTAGCCAGTGGGTTAGGAAGCACCCAACAAAAATATCATTTTGTTGGTGATAAGTCATGCTATTCTAGGGATGTTAGTAGCTCAAACTACACTATTTTACACGATAAAGAGAGCAGTAGTTGCGCGGATAATGGGGTGGAAACCACCCCGGGATCTACCGGGGCTAAATTTCTTGGTGGGAGGAAAGGGCTCATTTGATTGTTCTTGAATCATAATCTACTTCATAGGAGATTTAGGCTGTATAATATATGGATAGAGTTCATCTTCAATAATCTACAATGAAAGTATCCATTTGTGCCTACTTTTATCTTTATATTACAGCTCTATTTTAGTAGCTTAACACTATTTTTCCATTAATATGTCTCATAAATTGTCTATCTTTCACATACATTTTGGCAATTATAAACATCGGACTGCAAGTGTGCGGGCTTCTTCTTTAATCGGGCCGAGTCAAGGTGTTGGGTTGCGTATGACTTGAAGACCCTCACGAAAGTGCATAACACCTCACATGTGGGTTTCATAAAGACTCCGACTCCTTGATTCTTGAATGAATAGAAAACCGTTAAACCAATTGTATGTGTTGGGCTTGTCAAGGTTGACAGCCCAACTCTAGTGGGCTTCATAAAGATTCCCAGTCGTTGATGCCGTATGCCTACTCATATTACCATACAAGCGACCAAAGGTCCCCCTCCACCATCAACATCGACGGTCAACTAAAAATGAAGCCTCGTGTTTTTGTTTCTTGTGTTGGTCAACATTAATGTTTGTTGTATGACATTTCGAAAAACTTACATATAAATATGAATATCAAAATATTATGTGGTTTACAATGTTAATATTGTATAGTCAACTCAGAATTTATATTCTACAATGAACTTTCAGAAATCGAAATAATACCCCTATTTGCTAGCAAAAAATTAGAACCTATTGATGCCCCCTATCAACACCTCGGGATCCGAGGATCGAGCAGTATGCTCTAAGCCCGACCTACGCTAAGATCGGTAAATCGCTCGAGGACGCGCTCCAAGATCGGGATTTTTCCGAGGCCTAATTACCAGCGCGGGAGTGTTTCCCGAGGACAGTGTCTCGACGTGATGAAGAGTCCAACCTGGGCACGTCTTTCCTTGTGCAGACGAATCCCGCCTGGATACGTCTTTCTTTATCTGAAGAATCTCAGGACGATACACCTTTCCTTATTTAGCGAGAGAATCCCGAGGATCGCGTAGAATATCCGCCGAGATATTCTCTTCCCACCATCATTGCCCCTCTATAAATACCAGGTACGTCTCATTCACTAACACACATTCATTCTCGCATACACTTGCTCTCACAGTATATATTTTTGCTCTCTTTTCTCTCATGCACACTGCCTGACTTAAACATCGATGGGGCTTCGTCCGACACACTTCCGACGTCCTCTGACATTGATTTGTGGTTGCAGACATCAAGGAGAAGCCAAATCCATCCTCCAGTGCCCGACGTCCGACGACCCAACGCTCGAGATCCCGACGTGGTGGTAACTCTCGGCTGAGATAATTTGACTACATCACCTATGTTGGTCAAGATATCTATATTGTATAGTAATTATTAGTTATAAGTATCGACACAATACATTTACCAAACACACAAAAATAAAATAAAAGAATAAGGAAAGGTTCCAAAATAAATTCTCTTTGTTTATGTAGAAATATTATTCCCAGCACCAGTTAAATATGTCGGACAAACTGCGTGTTAGGTTAGCCGGGTAGTGTGGATCTGGTGTCGTAAAATCCCTCCAACGGAAACTCGAAACTGGTGCAAGAATATAGAATACGACCTATTCAAAATTTATTTATGTAGGTAACGTTGTGATTGCCTAAGAAAATTTAATATAATAAGCTCAATAATACTATAATTAATACAGACCCAGCACATGCATTATGACGTCATGTGAATTCACTGATGACGGAATGCTCAGAATATATTTTGATCCGATCACACACACTGTGCATATAATATTATACGTCGTCGTTTTGATTTAGTTATGATATTTACGGAACTCACTACAGGAAAAAAAAGAATTAATGGGGCGGAATAGTCGGACTATATTTGGATCGATCACACGCATTGTTCATATAAACGAAGCGGACTATAGCTAATTAATAAAATATTAATATAATAAAATGAATAATACATTTTTTAGTTTTAAAAATCTAAAATATATATATATATATATATAGAATAAAAATATATTTATTTTTTCAAATTCTTAATAATTATATATGATCAAATATTAGTTTTATATTTTAAAATAATTAGAAAATAATTTTTTGTTAAAAAAAAATATTGAAATGTTTGAATCAGTTCGATCGATTTGTGAGGTTCGATCGGTTCTTGGCTTGTTCAACCGATTCTTGACCAATTTTGATCGATCAAACGGTTTTTTGACATGATCCAAACTGTATCAACGACCGATTCACCATTGAACCGACCGGTCCGATCCGGATCAAAAAACTGTGATCTATACAATAACTTTCGTTTGGTTTCCTTTTGATTAAACTTGCTAGACTTTTCATCTTTCTTTTCCGTTACTAAATATATGTGGTTTATGTGCTGTAAGATTCCTACATATATAAATTTAGTTGATTTCACGTTGGTCACTATATTCATCTCAACTTTGATGAATAGTGAGAGACACCGGTAAATAATCTAAATTTTGTCTAAAAATAAATTAAACACGATGAACTCAATCATCCGTGTCCCCCGGTTATTAGTTACTTGCCATTGGGATAAGCGATTGGATAAATAGTTAAGGTGATTTAATAAGCCATGCGTGCAATAATTGCAATAACTTATCAATATTACAAAGTCAAAAGTGTCACGCTTTGTGTTTACTTTTACAATAATCGCGTGTCCACGTCACCTTACTCTACTCTCGTTTTTTAAACTTTTGTTATGTTTCCTCACAAGACAAATCCAATGCAAATATCAAGTGCATTTGGTCATTTTCTCATTCAATAATCCCTTTTTTTTGGACAAAATCTCATTCAAGTTTTCAACGTTTCTAGTCGTCTCTCTATGTCCCTATAGGTCAACTGTTTGACTACCGAGTCGATTTTGTAACAATAATGAGTTGCGATTATTTCAAAGTTCAGAGAATGGATTTTTTTTGTATTCTCTGGGAACCTTTTTTCTTTTAATTGGATATTTCAAAAGAACTCAGTCTATGCCAAATCGATCACGGGCTTTAAGTTCAGGGCCGTCTGCTCCACAGAAGAAGCATCCACTCGTGGAATCTACAAGGGCTGATCGAATATTCTGATTTCATTGTTAATTAACAGATAGCTTGAGTGTGAAAATTATGCGTGATAAGAATCATATTCAACAAAAATTGGGATGACCTTTATTTTTTAAAAAATAACTTCTAAATTCCAAACAGCTTATTTTGATAATTCATAAATAATATTTAATTTTTTCATCAAATTAAGTTATCGGTTGTTTTAGAGAACTCATAAACTCCACGAAACACCTTCTAAGTTTCACGTTAATTATATTAACGTGATTAATTTTCTTTCCAAATTACTCCTAATTAAAATTAACTAAATGAGATAAGATATTTTGTTAAAATACTTCAAGAATTTCCAAAGGTGATATATTTAAATACAACACAAATGATCATAAGCAATATTTATTAAATTTTTTAAGTCAAACTAATCAGATACATCTCAACGGGCAATGCCACTTTCGACGCTACAAGTAGATCAAGTAGGTCGTAGGGAGACAGATACTTTTCTCAACTGTTGCAAACATACACCCTGTGTTTTTATTGATGTGATATATAATTATTCCAAAGGCATATATACATGTTTTATCGTATATCAAATCATATATTAAAATAAAAATAATAATATAGTAATTTTACTTTATCCTTGTGATTTAGATTTAATTTAAATATGTGTTCCAGTAAAGTGCCCCAACCCATAGACTATGTACCATTATCAGCGCCCGAACTGCTGGATTGCAGCAATTACGGTGCAATGGATAATACCAATACTTTCTCTAATAGATCGTATTTCAAGTGACACACAAGAAAATTGATTTCTGTAGGTAAATCAATTGTGATGAAGACAAATTTCAGTTAAAAAAATGAAAGAGCAGCGTTAAAATTTACTTCTCTCGAGTATGTTGTATACTATTTTTTTTTAAAATAGTATATAAAAAAACACTCTATAATCTTGAATAACCCAGAGAAATACATAATATTTGTTTTTTGAGTATGTTGTATGTGTCAATCGAACAGTATAAATTATATTACAATGTCAAAGCGAGACAAGTCATTGCCCACTGATTTCGTGAGTGAAACGTTGAATTCATCGTGGCAAGATTGGACTTGAGGAAGGGCACTCACCCTAACTTCTTTATAGTTATTTATTTTTTATTTTATTACAACTCTGGTCGGATTAGAGAGTTCTGGTATAAATAGGTCCTGGGTCATGACTTTTTATTTTTCTATGATTTTATTTCTTCACCACATCATCAACTTGTGGCCATTAACACAACTTCGAGGTAACACTGGTCTTGCTTTTTTCTATCAATAATCAACCTCCGTTGCATGCTTTTACACACGACTTGATGAACAAATGGCACAAGTTATTCATCACAAAATACAACTAATTATCCGTTTTTAAGAAAATACGAATCATCCATACTAGCATTCAGACACATGAAATAAATGTTTAATAAACATACATTATCTGACATGATTCTTGAAATTGGAATATATCACACCATTATTAAATGTCAAAGACTTGAATGTATAGTTCTTGGTTTTAGCACTCAACAAGTCGATGTAAATGTAAAGATATTATGGAAAGAAAGTTAGGGAGACTTTTGATAAGTTAAACTAGTAAAATAAATAATTATAGATTCATTGTCAACATACATTTAATAGACGTTAACATTTGTTTTCTCTTTTTATACTACATTTATTTATTTGAGCCTTGACGAATTCATTAAAGACTTGTGGTGGATGTCCCATGTTTCACGCTTTCTTTAACCGTGAATGAATTAAACGAAGGCATGCAGGCGGCGGAATAAGGCTTCTTTTACACCTACAAATATTGATTTTTTTTAACTGAATTAAAAAAGGTACGATATGTTTCTTTGTTTTAACTAATAATTATGCTTGGCCATATCAAATTATTAAATAAAAAGAATATTCGTGTTTTAGTGAGAAGGGGACCCAACACCCGAGAGTCGAGACAACTGAGCTTTCAGCGCCGACCAGTTGCCTTGTAGTGCTGGGAGCATTTTGTCAATCACTTGATGTGCTTTACTTGTAGTTTATAGTATATTCCCATAAAATGCGTTATTCATCTACTAATGATAGCTGAAGACACAGCGGTAATTTCACTACTCTACGAGAGTTGAGACGATAGTCTTAATATTTGAAGGGATAACTTTAAGTAACAAAAAATTGGGGGAGAGATTAAATGGAATTGGCGAGACCGCACTTTCCCTGTGATGTCAACATTTTTATTTAGAATTAACTATTATGACTTTTCGCAAATAAATTAACTATGTTGGATCAGTGTTATTGGGAAGAAGATCAGATCAGGGAATTTGGCTAAGCTGGATGTTTGTGAAAGAGATGGGTTTATTGTGGATGATGTATAAGAAGAAGAAATACGGAGGCATGAGTCTGTGATCGTGAACCCCGTAGAAGAAGAAGAAATCCAAGAGCAGGTTGTATTCGATCAGTCTCCATAGGTCCAAGCTGATACAGAGGTAATAGCAGATAGATGCGAGCTGGATAAACCTACTGCAGCAAAAGAATAGACGAAAGCTGCAAGCTATTAGAAGATATCCAAGCTGGTACAGTAGAGGAAAATCAGCTCAGGGGAATATCAGCTCAGTTCAGCGATCAAGTACAGATTAGGGTTCAGATTGCAGATCGCAGCAGAGGACGCCCAAGCTGGTTCGCCAGCTTGGAGCAAGAGCAGACTCAGCTCAGAATTATAGCGATCCAGTGAAAGCTGAATCAGAACAGATGAAGATCAATGTGATTATATGATCCAAAGAAGAAGTGATATAATCACTGGTGCAAGACTTGCTGTCGTTGAGGAAGATCACAAGCAAGTACACATAATCAAATAAGATACCAGCTGGGAGCTCACAGTGTCCAAATCAGCTTGGAGTATTCAGCTCAGAACAAAGTAAGCAGATCAACTCGAAGACCAGCTGGGGAGGAAATCAGCTCGTAGACCAGATCAGGAGTTTCGCGATAAATCAGATAAATTAGTTTATGCAATCTAAGAATACTAGAAGACAAACTAATTTATCTGATCGAGACAAGAGCTCAAATTCAGCAAAGGCTGCAGCACAATAAAAGCAGAGAGCTCAGAGTCAACAAAGCTTGCAATTGCATTAAATGATAAAAGATACAAGGTACACATAGTCAGAACTTTTCAGAAGCCTTTTCAACGGCTACATCTTTATGTCCAACGGATAGAATTGCACAAGAGACTGTACCAAGAGCAGAAGCACAAGCAGAGTAAAATGGATTGTGGGTGAGAGAATTAGATTGAGCAAAAAAAGATACAAGTGCAGAAAGGCACAACACAAAAACAAAGACCAGTGCTAGTCGCAAGTTTGCACACTCAGGTGACAACTGGTGTGCAAGCTGGTCGTGTGCCCATGTGTGAGCTGGTGCACAGGCCATGAGCTTCAATGAATTAATAAAGTTGACTGCACAATCCTGGGAAGACATCGAGATACCAGTTTAGAGAGAAGCCCTTCCCAGTGTGTGAGAATATATTTGAGAGTGAGCCTACACTATATAATTATCCGATTCACTCACATATTTGAGAGAGTTGATTAGATTAGCTGAGTGAATCAAAACCACGAAACCGATTTCCTAGCACTCTTTGACAAGACGTTAAACAAGTTCTTGCTGTAGTTTTTCTCACTTAGACGTAAAAGAAGTGTTAGTTAGACTCTGCGAGCTGGTGTGCGTTTGTGGCTAGGAGTTCTTGCAGCTGCTGGCTGTCAGATCGGGTCTGTACACGAGGTGTAAGATCAAACTTTCTAATGGATCCTTCCTGTGTGGAAGAAGGGAGATGCAGGAGATTCAGCTCCAAAATTTCATAAACAAATTGCAACGTATTTCTTTCTTTACAGCTTACATCATTCAACATTCTGCATCTGCATACATGTTTAAACCCTGTTTAATTATCTTTCGATTTTTAGAGTGTAGTTCGGGTTGTTTCCACATGATTTTATATCTTACATGATCTACTTCTCGATGCACAAACCTTTCAAGAATATGAACTATTGCAGTTCGAGGTTTATCAGAACAGATCGCGCGATCAGCTTGCAGCGCTGCTGCGTGCTGGATCCAGCTTAGGCGCGATCTGGTTGCGTGCTGTTTTCCTAATAAATTTTTTAATGCACGTAATCTTGTTTTTGTTCTAAGAATATGTGTCTAAGCTATGTGAGTGCTCACGGCACCTTTTCCAACTATCCGATCGAACTAGTTGTATATATTTGTTAAAAAAACATAAAACGAAAAAGTTAATTATTATAGATGATCTGTATACTTTTTCTCAAATTTTTCATACAAACAATATAAATATATCGTATGTTTAGATTGTTCATTATTTATCTTAAAAATTATCTTCAATAGTTCAATATTTAAAAATAGAAATATCAAAGCGAATAATATGTTCAATAAGTATTTTTTTTTCTTTTAGGATATCGTTCTTTTAGGTGTACTATTTTATATTATTATTATTATAATTTCTATTTGATTGTGCTATTCTTACTTAATTTTTTGATATTTTTTCACCCATTCTTTTGGTTAGTATTTTCTTCTTAATTGATAGGTTCTTTTTATAATTTTCATCTAAAATTTTTATCACGTTAAGTAAATATTAGTTAATTAGAACACGCTTTTCATTCAATTCACATCTATTGTTATAACTAATTCATTTCTTCATCTAATCATTTTATTAATTCATTTCTTTATAGATTTAATAATGTTAATTATATAATATATTAAACATAATATAAAAATGCTAATAATATTTTTTATTGTGATATTAAAATTTTAATTCATAAAATAGTTGGCCTAATAGCACAATTAACATTAAACTCGAATAAATTGAGATTTACAAGAAAGATTACTCTTGATGAAATTCATTTCTTTTTTATTTATGCCTCTATTTTATTATATTATAATTTATTTTGTTTAAATATATATCTTACATTAAACAACTTTATGTTTAGATCATGATATTTTAAGAGTCTTATATTAATATATGATCTGTATCATTTGCTAAAAAACCTATTTACAACGGAATAGTACTTTGTTATATTACATAACATTAATTATAAGATTAATCAAGATAGGTTATATTTGATTAATCTAATTGTTGCTATATCTGATTAATCTTATTCCGTTGTTATATTAAGTATGATTAATCAATGTTAATATAAGGTTATATTAAGATATTGATTAATTTAGTTTAATAAAACAATTCCATTGTAAATAGGTTTTCAAGGTTATAGGTTATGTAAATAAACTAGAGGATTATTGTCTATAAATTAAACTAAGATTATCTCAAAATAAAAGATTATGAAATACTAATATATAGATTATATTATAATGTTGTAAAATAATATTAGATTGTGGATATAAAAGAAGGTTACGAATATGTAAGATTAATCAATGTTAATATCTTTACAATGTAGCAAAAAGTAAAATATTATGGTTACTAAATAAGTTTATGATGGTAGGAGATATAAAATAATCAATAAATAATTATCATCAATTAATTTTTACATACAATTATATTTAATTAATTTTATATACATATACATCATTAATTTGCTAATTTATGTGTTTGTCCATTATATATTCTTTTGGTAGTTAATATTATAATATTGACTATTTCGACAAACCACGTGAAATTAAAATTTTTAATACCTTTTTTCTACATTTTTATAATTATAACAATTTGAATATATACTATCAACACTGTATTACGCATTTAATCAATATTTCACAGATAATATTATATTCCTTATTTAGTTAATATAACATGTAGTATATTTAAAAACATACTAACACTAAATTGAAGTATAACTCTAAGTATATATATTCTATTGATTTGTTATGATACACAAAAACAAGATTCTGGTCTATTAATACAATTTTGAAATATTAATTTGTAGTTTATATACATTAAATTGAAGCGCGTATTTTTCAAATATTGGTATCAAATAAATATATAGAAAATTCATTTTTATCCCAAATATGGTACAAGCAACAGGTTACATGTCAACATTTTACAAATATAAAAATTTTCTTTCATTTTTTTTAGTCAATCACGTATATGATTTTAAAGTTTTTCCAAATATAGTTTCACAATCATGATTTTTTGCAATATATTATATATTGCAAAAAAATAAACTTGCAAAAAAATAAACTATTGGTTAGACTATAAATTTTTACCATATGTTTAAGAAATTCATATAATAATGAATATATTTATTGTCGTAGTGTGTGGAAGCTAAGTGTTATGCTTTTGGTAACATCGGTCATCCAGCTTATTGTCTGTGAAAACAATTTTGATTTTCCAATAAAAAGAGGTCGAAGCAATTTTCAATTCTCTCTTCTTGTCTATATATAGATCACCCATTGCCGTTTGTTTGGATCATATTCTTGTTATTTATCTCTCCTCCCCTGTTCTCTAAATATTTCAGCAAACCAGATTCAGATTTAAGGTACACAGACATCACTCGCGCACCACTTACTGTTAACTTTTGATTTGAGGGAGTTTTACGACACTGAATAAAGGGGCCATCCTTTTCAAACGCGATCCTTTTTTTTGCATGTGAATTGATTTTATAACTTTTCATGAACCTACTGTTTCTCTCACTCTCTGATCCTCATGGGGTTCCTATTTTCTGGGTCCTGATCAGAATTTTGTGGGCTTGTTTCATCGGTTCAAGGTTGTGATTTTGGACTCACTCTCTTTGCAGGGTTATTGATTAAGATTTCAGACGGGGAGTTTAAGGATTGATGGCTAGAAATTTGGAGAAGTTGGCTTCAATTGATGCCCAGCTGAGGCTTTTGGTTCCTGGAAAAGTGTCGGAGGATGATAAACTTGTTGAGTATGATGCTTTGCTTCTGGATCGGTTTCTTGACATTCTTCAGGATTTGCATGGGGAGGATCTGAGAGAAACGGTATGGATTACTCTAACTATGTCTTGTGGGATTGAATCATTCTATTTCTGGATTAGATGTTATTGTTAAAAATCAAATCTTGATGTTAGGATAACACTAATGTCGTTGCACGGTCTGATTTTTGGTGAATGCACACAGACCTTGAGATTCATGTACTACGAATATTACAATGTTCAAGCGGGGGAAATTTGAGTTCCGAGCTTCTCTAAAAGCACAAGCCTTGATATCCTGTAATGTGCTAAGTTACGACATAACCAAATCCTCATTCCTGGCTCTACCACTGTATTGAACACTCCTGTTTACACTAGTTTGTGTTGATATAAATCGGGTTTCATTTGTATCCGAAGATGCCCATGTCGGTTGATCAAAGGATGCTTCGTTGCTCAAACCTCAGACTCACCGAGTAAAAGTGAATAATAGTGCTTGAACCAAGTAGAAACATAAATATTTTACGTTATTTTTGAATCTTGTCGGATTTATATTTATTGTTTAGCCATTCTTTAGTATATAGAGAAATGGTATCCTTAATTTCCACGGTTTTCTTTAGGTGCAAGAGTGTTATGAACTTTCGGCTGAGTATGAAGGCAAGCGTGATCCTAAAAAGTTGGAGGAACTTGGGAACGTATTGACGAGTTTGGATCCTGGGGATTCAATTGTCATTGCAAAGGCTTTTTCTCATATGCTTAGCTTGGCCAACTTGGCTGAGGAGGTTCAAATTGCTTATCGTCGAAGGAACAAGTTGAAGAAAGGAGATTATACAGATGAGAGCTCGGCGACTACTGAATCAGATATTGAAGAGACTCTGAAGAGACTTGTTGTTGATTTGAAGAAGTCTCCTCAAGAAGTTTTTGATGAATTGAAGAATCAAACAGTGGATCTTGTGTTCACTGCTCACCCCACTCAATCTGTTCGAAGATCGTTGCTTCAGAAACATGGAAGGTATGTGTTTTTGGATCGTATAAATTGCTAAATTTGGTCTTCGTTTCTGCCAAATTATAAACTCTTCCCTGCTTATGTTGGACTTTCACTTTGTCAGGATTCGGAATTGCTTAGCGCAGTTGTATGCCAAAGATATTACGCCTGATGATAAGCAGGAGCTCGATGAGGCTCTACAGAGGGAGGTATTTTTCGATTCTTTCTAATCCATACCTATACAGTAATATGTTCTGAGTATATTTTCCTTGGGTTCTTAATTTGTGATAACTGATAAAACCCTCTCATTTGAATTCATACGTCGGATTTGTGTTCGCCTTGAAGGACTTGATCTTATTATATTTGACCAAATTCCACTTAAGTTATTGAATCTGGGTTAAGTGCATTTCCATCTGTTGTGAGGTGATTGATTTGATGGATCAGAGGAAATGATAACTCATTTTGCAAAACTTTATTATATTTCACAATGAGATGTGATACTTTGAAAATTTTGAGCAACAACTGAATTCCCGTACAGAAGGCTGGAAAAAGTGGCATATTCTCATCAAAATTGAACTCCTTGTTTCTCTTCCCTCTGAACCGATAACTGTTGTCATTGACTCACTGTGTTTGTAGATCTCGAGTATGTCATTTGTATCTGTTGAATAATCCTAGGACATGCGTCGCTTACTTTGTTGCCTTCATTTTATGTCAATTATGTCCACAGATCCAAGCAGCTTTTCGAACTGATGAAATCCGAAGAACCCCCCCCACACCGCAAGACGAAATGAGAGCAGGAATGAGTTATTTCCATGAAACAATCTGGAAAGGGGTCCCCAAGTTTCTGCGCCGCGTTGATACAGCACTTAAGAATATTGGAATTAATGAGCGTGTACCATACAACGCCCCTCTAATCCAATTTTCTTCTTGGATGGGTGGAGACCGTGATGGTATGTATCGTGTTTCCCAAGTATTTAGAACCACTGGTATATTCAATCTCAAAAAGTTTATGTATTAGTAATTAATACATGCATAATTGGTATCTTCCTTCGGAGTACATTATTTTTGTGCTTTAGTTTTTAGGATTACGATGGTGTTATTTGTTAATTTATTGCAGGTAATCCAAGGGTAACGCCTGAGGTAACAAGGGATGTTTGCTTATTGGCAAGGATGATGGCTGCTAACTTGTACTATTCCCAAATTGAGGATTTAATGTTTGAGGTACCAACGCTGCAAATATGATCAAAACTATTTTATATGGTGGCTGTCAAACCATACAATGTCTACGTGGCTCATAATCATACCTTCATTGGTTTTTGTAGTTGTCAATGTGGCGATGCAATGATGAACTTCGTGTTCGAGCAGATGAACTCCACAGATCTTCAAGGAGAGATGCAAAGCATTTTATAGGTAAAAAAATATCCTTTTTGAAGTGTATAATTTAGTTAAAATACTTCTTATTAGTAAGAAATTGCACCAGAGCTTAATGAAGTGTCTACTGCTAAATTCTACAATTAAATGAACATGATATTTTGTTATGCAATATACAGAATGAACTGTATTTGTAATCACTCGTTGATTTGTTCAAATGTAACATTGTCAGAGTTTTGGAAAACAATTCCACCAAGCGAGCCTTATCGGGTCATTCTTGGTGATGTGAGGGATAGGCTCTATCAAACACGTGAGCGTTCTCGCCATTTATTGGCCCAGGGAACATCTGATATCCCAGAGGAGGCAACCTACACCAATGTGGAGCAGGTTCTTTTATAGTTTCACGATCATCTCTTAAAGCGAGATTTGCACAAGCAGCACTCTTGTCTTTATCTCCTCATACTGAATTGGTTTATTTTTCACATAGTTTCTGGAGCCCCTTGAGGTGTGCTATCGATCTCTTTGTGCTTGCGGGGACCGGCCAATAGCCGATGGGTCCCTTTTAGATTTTCTGCGGCAAGTTTCCACCTTTGGGCTGTCTCTTGTGAGACTCGACATAAGGCAAGAGTCAGACAGACATACAGACGTTTTGGATGCCATTACCAAGCACTTAGATATTGGATCGTATAAAGAGTGGTCTGAAGAGCGTAAACAAGAATGGCTTCTGTCTGAACTCAGGGGCAAGCGACCCCTCTTTGGACCCGATCTTCCAAAAACTGAAGAGATTTCTGATGTTTTGAACACGTTCCATGTCTTGGCAGAACTCCCATCTGACTGCTTTGGTGCATACATCATTTCGATGGCTACTGCCCCATCTGATGTGTTGGCAGTCGAGCTTTTACAACGTGAATGCCATGTGAAACAGCCATTGAGAGTCGTTCCACTTTTTGAGAGATTGGCTGATCTGGAGGCGGCTCCTGCTGCTGTTGCACGCCTTTTCTCGATTGATTGGTACAAAAACAGGATCAATGGTAAGCAAGAAGTCATGATTGGGTATTCCGACTCTGGAAAAGATGCTGGTCGGCTATCTGCGGCTTGGCAATTGTACAAGGCTCAGGAGGAACTTATAAAAGTTGCTAAAGAATTCGGTGTGAAACTGACGATGTTCCATGGTCGAGGAGGGACCGTTGGACGAGGAGGTGGCCCAACTCATCTTGCCATATTGTCTCAGCCTCCAGATACAATACATGGATCTCTCCGTGTTACAGTTCAAGGAGAAGTTATTGAGCAGTCGTTTGGGGAGGAGCACTTGTGCTTCAGAACTCTTCAACGTTTTACAGCTGCTACATTAGAACATGGAATGCATCCCCCAGTTGCTCCCAAACCCGAATGGCGTGCACTTTTGGATGAAATCGCTGTTGTTGCCACCGAGGAGTATCGGTCAATCGTCTTCAAAGAACCACGATTTGTGGAATATTTTCGCCTTGTAAGTTATTGCCACATATTGAATAATATTTGTTCCTGGTCTAATATTAGTTTGACTGAAAGTATTCATGCAAAAAACGTATTAGGCTACACCGGAGTTGGAGTATGGTCGAATGAACATTGGGAGTCGTCCATCCAAGCGTAAACCCAGTGGAGGCATTGAATCTCTAAGAGCTATCCCGTGGATCTTTGCCTGGACACAGACCAGATTTCATCTCCCTGTTTGGCTAGGTGTTGGAGCAGCATTCAAATATGCCTTGCAGAAGGATATTAAAAACCTGAAAATGCTGCAGGAGATGTATAACAAGTGGCCTTTCTTTAGAGTCACAATCGATCTTATGGAAATGGTTTTCGCCAAGGGCGACCCCGGTATTGCTGCATTGTTCGACAAACTCCTTGTTTCAGAAGATTTGTGGTCATTCGGCGAGCACTTGAGGGCCAACTACGAGGAGACAAAGACTCTTCTTCTCCAGGTAATTTTCTTCTCTTTCTGTTTAAGAAGGTTCTTTCGAAATCGAACATGGATAAGACGAAATGGAACCATCTTCTTTTTGTAGATTGCTGGGCACAAAGATCTCTTAGAAGGTGACCCATACTTGAAGCAAAGACTCCGGTTACGTGACTCGTACATTACAACATTAAACGTGTGCCAGGCTTACACGTTGAAAAGAATTCGGGACCCGAACTACCATGTGAAGCTGAGGCCTCATATCTCGAGAGAGTACATGGAATCCAAATCGGCTAATGATCTCGTGCATTTGAACCCAACGAGCGAATATGCCCCTGGACTCGAAGACACTCTCATTTTGACCATGAAGGGTATCGCTGCTGGACTGCAGAACACTGGTTAATTTGTTCGAACTGCCATTTTCCGTTCGAGCTCGACCCTTCTTTCCTGCAACCGATTCATCACAGAGGCTGTGATCTTAATACGAGTCTGGGAAAATTTGGACGCACCTCTGCGCTAAGATCATACTACTTGAATCTTGATCTCATTGCATTGCTAAATGCTAGCCCTTTTGCTCAAATTTTAATAATTACTGTCTCGTACTTTGGACACTTATTATGGTTTAATAATGGTGAATTGGTATCCATTTTATTTAGTTCCAGTTTTGTTTTCCGGTATGATCTCATTTTTTTTCAAGACTGGCAATCATTCATCAATCTCAATAACAAGGTAATAACAGCAATGGAAATTGATACAAAACAATTAGGCAAAGACTTGTCTGCCATTTTGACACAACGGTGGACAAAATTCCAGCCATTCATGAAATTTTCGAATTTACGCTCGATTTTTCTCATGCAGGTGTATAAATTTAAATATAGAATTAAAATATATATTTATATATTCAGATTTAACTTTGAATTATTGACTTTGTAAAAATTTGAATTTCCTATAATATTTATGTCCATATTAAAAAATAATGTAATTGGTAGCTCAAATGGGGTAGCTGAGAGTATATATGGTAAGTTTCAAGTGATAATTTATATTTTCGTACCTTAATCGCAAAATGTCTTGAAAATATTAGTACGAGATGATGCATAAACTGGGCCTCTCCTCGGTTTGGATTGACAAGATTATGAGATGCACTACATCAGTTTCCTATTCCGTCGAATTCGGATGGTAAGAGCTACTCTGCTACTTTTATCGGTAAGAGAGGGTTATCGGGCTGAATTGGGCTATATAACACGCCGGAAAACCGATCGGACATTCCCTTGCTAAAATGGTGGCGGTTTTCGTTATAGATCCCACCAAAAACCCGAATATTTTGGTGGAGGCTAATGCATGACAATGAAGAGGAATCTTTTAACACATCATGTCCCGGTGAATGAAACATGCCCGGCAATTCAAGGTTTCTGGAAAGGCCAAATACAAGAGCATCCTAAAACAGATCCGTGGACGTTCGCCTAAATAAGGTTGAGTATGACAGATTCGCCTGCCGAACTTGGTGTGCTTGGTGTGGACGACTTAAAGTTTTGCACAGCACTGATGAGGAATGTAAATCGACCGGTGCATTGAAGAGTATCAAGCTGGGTTGCGTGTGCTTCACATTGACAGAGGTGGGAATGACCATATCACACCTCGAAGGTGGGAACCTTTACCAGCACCTTCATGTTTGTGCAGCCTACAATGAACACCTACATATATACGGGTTAATACGGAACTCGGATGGGAACATGGTGCTTGCCTTTGGACTAAGAGTAGTGAAACCGGTACCGGTGGTGCATCAAGACTTGTGGCTATACAAGAATGGATCAAGTTGGTGTCCGAAAGACGATTCCATCGTGCACATGTTTTCCCCGACTCTCAGATGGCTATGCAAGCTAGTCATGGATCCATCTAATGATAAAGGGAATGTTGGCTCATGTGCTTAGGAGGTACAAAAATTGGTTGATGTACCGATGACAGTTAGCATACAACATTAGAAGTGCGGTTAATTTAGTTGCACAGTCCCTAGTAGCATAATTTGTTTTTTTCTTCTCCTATACTTTTTTATTCAGTGAACGGAGAATTTCCATCTTGGTTGGTTAATATTGTGTCATTGAACTCCCTTTATTATTAGAACGTGATCAAAATTTACCGGTAAAATAAAAGGATATTATGCTACATGAACGAGTGGGATGTTAACACACGCACACACAATATATATATATATATATATTATATCGGATCCAAAATCAAGCGGGTTATAAAAATTCAAATGACCCGACTCAATACGGGTCCCCGTATAACGAGGCAACAAAGTGTCAAAGCACAGCAACAGCTAGAGTAAGAGAAAGCTAAAGGCGAAGGACTGAAAATTGAAAAATCTGAAGAAGAAATTTGCACACTGAGAGACGGCGAAAGGGAATGGCTCAGATGACAAGGCAGCGGCGCTCATCGCCGATGGATCTGCATACAACGTCCTCTCCTCGTCCGTACTCGAAGCTCGACAAGCCGGGAAAATCGGGCGGCGACCCGGGATTCAGGTGGTTTTTGCCTTTGGTGTCGCTTGGGGTGCTACGGTATATGAGCGCCACATCAAACATCCTGCACGATTGCGATGAGGTCTTTAATTACTGGGAGCCACTTCATTTCCTCCTCTACAACTCTGGCTTTCAAACATGGGAATACAGGTTCTGTAATTCTTTTGTCTATTGAAGCTCGGATTTGATGTGTGGGAAGATTATAGCAGCTGGAGGTTTTTAGTTTCTAATGTAGGCTAGTTGTAGATGGCGTCAGGAATGCCTAAGCATCTTGAAAATCCAGAAGAAAATGTAGTAGAGAGTTTAAAATGGATATCGCATTGCTTTTGGAATGATGCTTCACCATTTATGCTCCCGTTTGGTGCAAGTTGTTTGTGGTTCCTATTGAGTTGGTTTTCTTGTTATTATTACGGCTATCATAGCACTAGACTTGAATAATATGGACTTTTACCGCACTTGTCGAGCTGTTTCATTTGTATACAAGTGGAACACGCATGCAAAGAGTTAACACTGTTAGCATGCTTTATACCCTTACAGTTTTCCATTTAGTAATATTTTAGTTCCATATTATTGGGGTACTGAATAGTGGTTGCAAGGGATTTTTGTAATATAATCGTTTCCGATTCTTAAAATACTGCTGTCAAATATTAATATCGGATTTCTGTCCACTGCAGCTCCCAGTTTGCACTAAGGTCCTATTTGTATATAGTCTTCCACAACTTAGTTGGTTGGCCTGCTTCGCTGTGGTTTGGTGAAGAAAAAGTAAGAGCATTTTGTATTATTTGTTCATTCCTTCAGCTTGAAAAAATTCAATTTTGACAAGACCATTGTGCTGAATAAGTAAATAAATTTCAGGTTAGAGTCTTCTATGCTATTAGGATTTTCCTTGGTCTGCTCTCTGTTATTGCAGATGCTGCTCTTGTTGTAGCCCTTTCCCGGAAGTACGGGAAACGTCTAGCGTCATACACACTTGCAATGCTATGCTTAGCCAGTGGCTGTTTCTTCGCTAGCACTAGTGAGTATATCTTTTGTAATTACTTGTTTTAATTCTATAGAGACTGGCTGTTGACAATGGCAAATGCCCGTTTATTAATAGAAGTAGTTGGCCCATGTAGTTTGGATTACGAGTTACTCTTACTTACAGTTTAGGTATGCATGCTGAATGGAGGCAGTTCTTGTGGGTCTCATAGTATTCCCCTTTTAAAGATTTGAACTTTGTTGCTTGAACTTCACATGCAGGTTTCCTGCCAAGTTCGTTCTCTATGTATGCCATGTCTCTATCATCAGCACTTTTCCTTTTTGAGAAGCCAGCAGCTGCTGTTGCTGTTGCTGCCGGTGGAGTTATTATTGGCTGGCCATTCTCAATCTTGGCTTTCCTTCCTGTGACAATATATTCTCTGTATAGAAGGCTTAATTATGCATTTGTATCTGGTTTAGTAACTTCAGTCACTCTTTTGGTGAGTTAATTATCAACTCTTGAGCATCTGAAAATTTTTGGGATTCTTCGCTATCTGCCTCCATCAAATTATGGCTCTTATACCAAATATATGGTTTTATTTGCTTGTTTATTTTTTTAAGTTTTTGTGATTGCATGGTGTGTAACACATATTTTTCAACAATGTTCCAGGCGTTATCTCTTTTGGTCGACTACTTCTACTACAAAAGGTGGACTTCTTCTGTTCTCAATTTGTTAATATATAATGTCATAGGTGGTGGAGAAAGTCATTTGTATGGTACTGAAGGGTCAACATTTTACCTGAGGAATGGTTTTAACAACTTCAACTTATGTTTCATTCTCGCTTTGCTCTTCATTGCAATTCTTCCGATTGCTAAGAAGAAGTATGCTCCGGAGTTATTTGTAATCATCTCGCCTATCTATCTTTGGCTAGCTTTCATGTCGTTACAGCCACACAAGGAGGAGAGGTAAATTTAATTCATAAATGTTGACAAATGAATGCATTTTTAGACTCCGTCTCTTCAATTGTAGATAAAAGTGTCATCATTGATAGTTTTAGGTATTTGAAAATGTTGGAATTTTTTTTGTGGCCATTGCGTCTTTTGTGAAGTTTTTGTCATGATAAACAGGCTTTTATCAAGTTTTTCTTTATTCGATTCAATTTCATAGACGTGATTTTTGAAAAAGTTTCTTAACCAATCAGGGTATGGGAATCATGCATCTGGTTTCTTATTGTCATTAAATTTGGGAGAAAGTTTCAAACCTCTTATGCCATTAATCCTCTTGACAATCTTCTGATTTACCCATAAGAATCAGGGATATATTACTAAGTCTGAGTTTACATGTAGATGGAAATGGCTGCTAATATGGTTATTATCCTCTGATGTTACAGATTCCTTTATCCTATATATCCACTTATCTGTGTCGCAGCTTCAGCTGTTATTGAGAGCTTCCCGGATTTTTTCCGGGACAAATACAATCCTAATGATCATTCTCTACTCGTTATGGTAACATACTTATTCATGCACAAATCTCTGGTAGATCCAATAGTCAATGCTGCTTGGAAATTACTTTTCCTTTGCCTCTGCAGATTGCTAAGACCCTGCGCCCTCTGGTTCTTGGACTCATTTTATGCTTCTCCCATGCTAGGACATTTTCCATTATTCATGGTTATTCAGCTCCGTTGGAAATCTATAAGCATTTGGAACACCATGATGATGCAGGAGAAGGTAAGAAGCAGTTATGTGCAATAATTCTTTAATGCTGATCCTAAACAGTATTTCTTCTCTAGTATATTAGTCTACTAGAATCAGTTTGAACGGATTTTGAAAGTGATAATGTGGTTTTTTGTTGTTATGCGTGCTAAGAGAGATGGAATGAGCATTTACGGGTTAACTTCCCTTCCTTTCCTTTTTCTTTTGTTGCCTTTATTTTAATTTTATTTCAAAGTTATGCTTTGTTTTCTGTGTCGCCTTTATGTTTTTTGTTTTGTCAAAGTTAGGATTTCTATGCAGCAATCCTGTCAACTATCTTAGAAGCTGAAACACGATTTTCTATACATGCAAGTCTTTGGATTCATCTATTTTCTTGCATTGTTAAGTCATCCATGTGATGATGTTCGGTAACCTGTTTTCAAGGATCAACAAACATAGACTTGATTGTGCGTGCAACGTACCAAAACTTATTTTTAGCTATGAGTCTTCTGACATGATTTGTGTCCGATTAGACCTGAGTAAAAAGCAACTTCTTAATCTTGTATTTAGGGTGTAAAAATTGTATAAGGTGCTATACAGCTGGTCCAGGTCCTTTGTGTGTTTGTATTGTACTGGGAATCTGGGATTGGCCTTCATCCTAAAATGATCACAAATGAATTTTATGATTCACACCAACACCCATTTCTTGCTTTTCATGGACAAAAGTTCCTGTCCTATGTGTTGGAAGCGAGTGGCATAGATTCCCATCTTCTTTTCTTGTTCCTGATTACGTGGGAGAGGTTCGATGGATTGATGATGGGTTCCGAGGTCTTCTCCCCTTTCCGTTCAACTCCACTCTGGGTGGAACATCTGCAGCTCCACCTTATTTCAACAACAAGAACCAGGCATCACATCAACAATATGTAATTCAATTCTTCCTAGTTCATTTTGAGCTATTTTTCATGGTTCATTTTGCTTCGTATTAATTTTACTAAGTGATGACTTCTTTCCACCCTTGTTCTACCAATATTCTTTCAGCTCCAAGATTTAGATAAATGCACTTTCCTTGTGGAACTACAGCTCCAGAGACCTCATGCTTATCGAGGGAGTGACTTGAAGTCATGGGAGGTAAAAATCCGTGTCCTGTCTCTCTCTCTCTCTCAAAACACTTGACAATCTTCTTGAACTTTATCTGCAGGTGGTTGCAGCATTACCTTATCTAGATCGTGAATTGTCACCCCCCAAGTATCGGTCATTCTTTGTTCCATATCTTTGGCAGCAGAAGAATGTGTTTGGCCTGTACAAACTCCTGAAGAGAATACCAAAAACATAACCTGGTCCGGCTTGTTGTAACTCTTTGCCTTGTTGTAACTCTTTGCAGGTAATATGATTTTGCGTTGATGTTGCCATTGAGGCAGTTGAGTCAATGCGCACCCTGCAATTTAAGAGCTGATTGTCGATTGAAACTTAACAGATAAACATAGTAGTGTCTGATGTTTTAGAATTTTCCGTTAGAATTATGGGACTAGACTATCGACATTGTTAGGAGTTACAGGATTGGTTCTGCAACACTTACTCCACTTGACTTTTGAAAACTCCAGAGAAATCTATTTTGGATGCCACATAACTCTTATGGAGTTAGTAGAAATTTAGTTTGAATATCTCTGGACTTTTAACGGATCAAAGTCTATAAAAATAATTAAAAACCATAGATTGAATACGCCTCCCTAATTTTGAAGGAATCCTCGTCCCGTGAAACTGGAAAAGCAAGCAGGCTTAATGTTCCTTCATCCTTGCGCATGTAATAATTGCTTAATTTTTTAATCGGTAACTCAGAAGGTATGTCACTGAAAGAAGACGATACAAACAAACTGATCATGCCCATGCAAGATTTATGTGCATCTAAAATTTCGTAATATATATGTCTCACACCACATAATTAAATGCATTTCTCTCTTTCTATTTCCAGACGTCACATTAATTTCTCCTTGCATGGCATGAAATGTCTGATCGTCAACGGCTACAGAGAAGTGCATTTAATTACATTTGTCAGCTTAAATCAGTAGTCCCTCAAAGGTGATACTTTCTGAAAACAAAATTCAACAATAATTGTTTTAAACCGTATTTTTTGGAAATTCGGTCTGTTGGACGCATTTCACTCATGAGTTACTTTATCTTGACTGAGCTTCGCCTGAACCGATATCAGAATTTTTATAGTTTTTACTACCTCTGAAACGATCCATATTCTAAATCTATTTCCGACAAGATTAAGTTTTTCAAGTGTTACGAACTTACTCATTCTGTTTTAATTGCAGTGTTTAAAATGGAACCAAAAAACCGGCACTGATTTTACTAGAAAGTCCCGAAATATTTTTGATGAAAAATTAGCAAAAGAGACCAGTCCCGGACTCGCCTCTCTCCAGACAAGTTAACCTGTTCACAATTTGCAAGTCCAAAAACCACAAGAAAGGTGTGAACATTTTTGGCACCCACTTCTTGGACTTTAACTATTAAAGATTTATGAGTGGGGACTGTTTTCAAAGTTTCCAAGCGAGGCATTAATTGCATACATGTGAAATTTTTTTCCCCTTCCCACTTTCTTTCGCTCTTTATTTAATGGATGCTTACATTTGATTTTTGGCAGGGGAGAAAAAGTGCCAACTTTCATCGAAGGTCCCCAACTCACCCGCATTAAACTTTCTTTCCTCAACTGAAAATAAATTTAATTCTCGGGAATTTGTAGAGCACCATTTCTGTGAAACAAGACTTAAAATTTGCTATGGCGAGTTGGTAAGACTTGGGGTGATGTGGGAATAACTTCCCCGACTTCACGGGTTCGATTCTCATGTGGAGCATATTGCTCACTGAAATATTATGGGGATATGTTCTTGTGGGATATGTTCTGGGAGTTGGTCCGTTATATGGGTCCTCGCCCTCGGACCCTGCCTACTCGTGCATATCCCTCGATTTAAAACCTGTATGGGCAAAGAGACATCTGACCTGTACAGGGATTAGCCCATTAATGGGTCCCCGACTTATCATGAGTAGGAAGCGGAAAACACGTTCACATTATCCATGAGAAATTAAAAGCCAACCTTAATCGGAAGCCATCATAAATTGGACAATTATTAACATATATTAGGTCGCACATGATCAAGAAAATAGCAAAATAATAAGTTCGGGAACAAGAATGAAGCTGTTGACTGACAAATAAAGATGAAATATTTGAGTAATTTCTAGTCCCCAAAAAAAAAAAAACATTGACGTACAATATTTTACCCTTGTTTCGTAGCAACTTAATGTTTTTTGTCCATGTAATCTATCTAATTATATAGATACACGTAGAGTACAAATCCAAATCTAAAAGTCACCTTGACGTGCCTCTCGACTCATGTCAAATATTGTGATCTGTTATATTCATATCGATTGAATTATCAAATTTGTCTTATTTGGCCATATGATGCATATTCAACCTGCCGGCAATTAATTCACGTAAAGAACATACAATATAGCACAGCATGCATAACGAGTGCTGCAGACCCTCACTCGTTTCTTCTTTCATTTCTTGGCACTATTTCCAGATAAAGATCCAAGACAAAATGATTTAACATAACTATCACCACTATTTTCTTGAAATAACATGTATAGAGAAGTTGCCGGTCCGCCGGAAAACAGTAGAACTCGTTCGAAATGAAGTTTTAAACGATCACAGATGGATAAATGTAAGGAAGACAGAAATTGGATGAATGAATGAATGAATGAAAGACCAAAAGGGGACCTCACTTATGACTTATAATGCTCCGGTAATGGACAGATATGGCGCCGTAGAGAATCTTCTTGGAGTGTTAGTGCATGATCCAAATGAGGGGCAGTCTATACAGCCACCGGGTTTTGAGTTGCAATTTGAATACTGTGACACTGACATCGCACATTCCATTATCTAAATCTAAGTACTATAATGTCTCACCGAGGATTCCAGGATCTCTGGACTTGGGCAAACCATTTCCTTTACCCGGATGCCCTTCCTGTAAATCTTGATCGTGGGTATGATTTTCACATTCTCAGCATTAGCAATTGCGGGGCTTTCTTCGATATCCACCTTAAATTTAAGGTAAACAGACAATTTTAAGGGTTTGTTTGCAATAGGCGAAGACTGGACCAGGAAAGAGAATAACTTTCTGACCTTAAGAAAATTAATGGAGGGATAGCGGACGCATAACCTGTCCAAGAATGGTGAGATATGTTTGCATTGAGCATTGGAAGAAACTTCAAAATGGACCACAGATGCACCTGTAATTTCTATTGTTTATCGTAAACTTGCGAAGAAGAATCTCTATTAAGAAGAATGAGAAATCAGTACACGGCACCTACCAGAAGAAGAAATTTCTGCTTGGAACTGCTCAAGCCCTGAAACGGACTCGACTTCTCCACCAAATTTCATGTTGTAAACATCTTCACCACGTGATTTCTTTAATGCAACCTGCACATGAAACAACGATTCGGCAACCTCTTTGTCATCTGGGAGTTCCTTTCTTAATAGCTCGTAATCCCTCAAAGCTTCTTTCCAGTGCTCAAGCTGCTATAACATATGACATTTGATCACTTCAAGTTGCAACATAGTAGAGTACAAAAATAGGTTTGCAATGAAAATTCTATTGACCTTGCTATTTGAGGCAGCCCTTCGCAAGAGAGCTTTGGTGTAATTGGGTTGAATACGTAGAGCTTGATTACAGTCATCTACCGACTGTTTCCACTGACCAAGCTTAAACCAACAAGCTGCTCGGTTACAGTACAAAACGGGATTCAAAGGATCAAGTCTGAGACCTTCTCCATAGGCAGAGCAGGCTTCAGTGAACCTTTCTGATTTGAATAGATCATTCCCACGAACACGAGCTCGTCCCACCAACCTTACATTATCTAGCAGAGTTGAGATTTCAGCATTCTGAGGATCAATCTGCCGTGCTTGCTCGATAGAAGTAAGTGCACTGTCAAACCTGCGAACTTTCATAGTTCCAATCACACTTTGAACCATACACTCAGATCTATCTGAGGGAATGTGAAGCAATTCAAAGCTAACCTTCCTTGTGCCAACTCAACTTGGGTTCTAACGAAAACAGGTATGCCTCAAAAGGCATTCCAAATATCTTAGACTGAAACTGTGAAATCGACCGTATTTCAGATTTGGAAATATTTGGAAGGGCTAAAAAGGCATCATCTAATTTGTGAAGCTTCAGGAATGACTCTGCTCTACATGCAAAAAGCTGTAAATACGAATACGACAGGTTCAATTGAGGCAACAGTCTTCCATGGTTTAGAATAAATAATACTGGGACGCAAAGAAATTTATCAAACCTGAGGTGAAGCATCAGCGCCAGATGCAATGGCAGCATCAACTTCTCTCATCGTGCTTCTCCAATCGCCAACTCTCCGAAAATCTGTGCACTTTATTAAATGCTTTTCTACCGATTGCAACTTCTGCAACTCTACGGGATCTGCCTGATGCCCAGGCAAACAAAGGTGTTTCTGGGAATTCTCAACCTGTCCTAAACTGTCATGTTCCGAGGAATAAGGTAGTTTCCAGAATTAAGTGAGATAGAAACAAAATTTGGACAATTTTCAACAAAAGGAAAAAGCAGGAACTACCAAACCAAATGGATATAGAATTCATTACCCAAAACAAGGAAATTGAGTCTTTCAATGACAAACTGATCATAATCATGATAATGCTTGTAAAACTACATGAACCAATATATTAAACGAGATCCTTCCACGGAAGCACCGAACATATTCCAACATTAGAGGGTAATTTTGATGTTATCTCAGTTTCTTATTACTTAAGACCCCAAAATCTCTCCAGACAAACGCCAATCTAGTGCAAAATTGAAAACACAAAGGCAAAGAATCAAAAGACCACTATATCCAAGTAACTGACCGGGAAGAATTTCGCACGATTATCCACTTAAAAAGACAGGAAGGCATCCATCCACTTAAAAAGACAGGAAAGCATCCACTCAAACTAAAACTAAATCAATTGGCATCTCAAAAGGCTAAACAGAGTTCATCCAATTCCCGGAATTAATGGCAAGAACGAGGGCATCAAAAGCTAGAGGCTTTCACACACAGCAGCACAAGATCCACAAACTCACCTAAGAAACAAAGATCCTAAGCGGTGGTGAGCCCGTGCGTACTCTGGATCTAACCTAATGGCCTCTTCACATTCCCTAACAGCTTCGGCCAAACGCCTCAACCCCATCAGTGCCGCAGCCCGATTGCAATGGTACGCAGCATTCCTCGGAGAGATAGCAATTGCCTTCTCATAAAGGCTCAAAGCCTCTGCAAATTGACCCTTCTTGTAGTTCTCGTTCCCCATTCTCTTCAACTCCTCCGGATCATTACTATTGTAAGCTCCCATTTTCTTACCTGAATCTCTTATGGGTCCACTATCAGCGACGGACTTAGGTGCAATACCACCCCGCATTATACTGCCATGGCCATAATTCCCTGCACCAGACCTCAATACATCATTTTTCGTCGGACGGCTCACCATGCCGGTTTTCAAACTCCGGCCTGGTGGGCAAATGTTCCCGGTGGGAACTACATTTCCAACGGGAGAGCTGACGGACCCTGTACCAGTGCTGTAAGCAACCGAGTGCGATCCACTGGAGTGCGAACGTCTATGTCCCGGCTGCGAGCTTCTGGCCGTTGATGGAGAACTGACCACAGAGAGCTCGCCTGAGTAGCTCTTGGGGTTGGAATCAGCCATATTTGGGATATTCACGTTAGGCCCGGTGGACATTCGCCCGGAGACCGATCCTGATGAATTGGAACTACTGCTTGTGGTGGTTGAGGTTGCTGCGGAGGTGGCGGAGACGCGACCACCACCAGCCCTGGTCCTGAACGGTGAAAATGGAGAACCCAGATCGAGCTCCCGGAAATCCGGCTTGTTAACGTCAACGCCATTATCCTTTCCCCCGCAACTTAAAGAACTCCTCAACCGATCCGACAGTATCTCAGGACCAAGCTCCGACGTGGGTTTCTTCGATTGCGACATCTCCGCACCCACCCGTCTCTATCTACAACAAAAATTATGCACCACGTATCCCGAAAGTAATGATCTTGCTCAGCACTGCAGCAAAAGACAGAAGAGATAGAGGAAGATGGCCGGGGATCTCGTGATATTAAGCAACTACTGAATGTGAATGCATGCTATTGCTACGGACAGAAGATGAAGAACTAGAAGAAGAAGAAAAGAAGAAGAAGAGAGAGTGGAGGAAGATGAAGAAGCACTATGTATAAATTATAATGCTGTTTAGTTTTCATGGCTTCTCAAATCTCACCTGCTTCTTCACGAGACACCTCCCTTTCTCTCTCTCTCCATTTACTCTTTTCTTTTTCTCTCAACTTTCCCTAATATTTTTTAATTTATTCTTTCTCTCCAAATTATTACTGTTCATTTATTTATCATTCCCCAGTATTGTTATTTGTTATTGGTGAATTTAAGATTGCTGCATTTCAAACTTATATAACATAAATAAATATCTGCAAACATTTTGGAGCTCTGAGCCTCAAAGACTCTAACTTAGGTGCACTTGGTGATCCAAATCCCCAATAAAATGGTCAAACGAACCTTTTTTTGTTTATAGTGATTCTTGCGTTAAATTCGAATATTGTGTGAATGTAATTATGGTCAACTGCATCTCTTGCAATAAAAAAAATTGAGGAAACTTAAAATAACAATATTGGTTCAGATATGTCATAATATATATATATACATGTTTATGATATCCTGCACAACCAGCTTCCCCAACTTATTCCCCGACTGCCATGTATCACCATGTGATTGGATCTATATATACATATATATGCCTTGTAATTTGTTATTTCGCTTGCTTAGTTATTTTTCCAAAATTTTACGAATTTAAGGTAAACACCTTGAGACGATAGTCAATAATTTGACAAAAATCCAACATGTATATGCATTGTCCAATAAATTGGTCTCGCTCAGAGAAATGGTTTGGTATAGTATTTATATGTATAATAAATTCATATATATATATATATATATGCCTTCGTAATTTGTTATATGATTTTGTCCAAATAATGTTTATGGGATTTCTTATTAATATGAAATAATAAAACTTCATCTATTGATCGATTTTTGACACAGGATCACCTTTCATAATACTACTATTTTTAGTCAGACATTTTCATAATACCACCGAGTCAGCTAACTAATCTGATTTATATGTGATTTAGTTTTTATGATATATATATATATATATATAAAAATTTGATATTGTGGACGTCCACAATGGGCGTATGGAGATGCTCAGCCGAACATCTTAGGGAGCTGCTCAGTCGAACATCTTATGAAATTGCTAAGATGTTCGGCTGAGCATCTCCAGGCGCCCATAGAGGCGCCCATTGTGGGCGCTCATAATATCGGGCATATATATATATATATATATATATTCCTGCCATGGCATTTGTCGTCGTCATCAAATATTCAGAATCACAAAATTAAAATACAGAAAACAGACATTCTTTTTGTTGTATTATATTCTAGTACAAATATGTAATCATTTGTTAATTGTTTCTTAATTGTTAATTATCTATATATTAGTTTTTGTGACACACTGTCAAAAGATAACATCCTGATTATAATAATAATAATCATCAGCATAATTGCACACCATGTGTCTATGTGATATCGTCCTTGCAACGCCGGCTTGTGAAGAAATATTATATTTTTTAAAACATAATTCGACAACCGGGTTATATTGTAATTTTTTATTTAAAACTTGTGTGTTTCTAAAAAAAAATATTATTTATATTGTGCAGGTAACGGGTTTGAGTGTGTGGATGGTGCCATCCCCCGTCTTTCGTGCGCCGAAATTCAAAACCGCTGACTCGTGATATTTCTTCGCTGTCTTTTTCTTTCTGATCATTAAGATAAATTTTAATATTTTTGGGTTTTTTTTTTTTTCAAAAGATGCCTGTTATGAAATTTTTTTAAAAAAATATGGTGGAGGAACAAGAGTTGGTGTTAAGGGCCAATTTCTGTCTGAATCCGTTGAATCAGAATTTAATGTTTCATCTCACGATAATTATTATATTTGATATATAATTATGAATACGTTAATTATATATAATTGTCTTTAATATAAAAATATATTTATTATTTTGAATATGTATAGATAGCTTATGCACACAAGAGAATACTTGACTAATCTGGCCATATATATATTTATTAAAATCCATAAAAATTTTAAACTTATTCTAGGAATATAATGGGTTAAATCATTAAAATATAATTGATTTATAAATTAAATATATTGAAAATTTTGAAATATAAATTAAAAGGTCTAACTGTGTTATATTTAAACTAATCGCCAGCCAAATGTAAACTTATGAATCATCTAACTCTACGTGAAAAACTAATCGGAGTTAAAAAAAACTATTAGTTTGTAGTTATTAAATATTTATAGGAGACAATAAATGGAGTATAAATGCGAGGAGCGTGGTTTTTGGTAACCCACGGGGTCTATAGTTAATATGAACCTTTTTACGAATATTAAGAAATTTTTTGAAAATCTAAATTTCATAAACAAAATTTGTGCCTCAAGGTTTATTTAATATATTGACTACCAAAATCTGTGTTGTGAATTTTTTTAGGGCAAACATGTAAACCTTGGTTGAAGTTTTGATCGATAATAAATTTTTATTCTCGTTATAATAACTAATACATCAGTCATTCTTTGGCTTGTGGTATGTAATAATGAAAAACGATGTAATATGTGTATAACAAATATTTTAAAAAAATGTATCATTTTTCACACCAAACAGTGATATCAAAATATCCTTTTTTTACCCTAAATTCTTTGGTATAAAAATGCGTATAAAAAGTTTCCATAAAATTAAAAATCATTTTTCTGTTATATGGTGCTGTCTCAATTCCCTTATAGATCAGTCTTACCCTTCCCCTACCGCCGGCCCTATCCCCAGCAGAGATAGTATTACCCGTTAAGATCTGGCATCACACTTTTACAGCCCACATGGCCAACCAGATCAAGCGGCGCAACGTCAGCAGCTTGACGTACGAGAACTTCCCAGGAGGTCACCCATCCCAGTACTGTTCTCACCCTTGCACGCTTAACTCAACAAGCACAAAGGCTAACAAAGGAGTATGAGATCAACATGAAATGCAGGTATGCAAAGATATCAGCTTGCAATAAACAACACGGAAAAAAAGCAAGCAATGGCAGAACACAATAAATATACTCACTACCCAGCATACCAGCATGCATACAATTATATCCATGCCTATCTCAAAGTTGTAAAATAAGCTCACATCCGTACTTTACACAGATCTTGATACAATACCTAGGCACAGCTTACAGCTTAGCAGCAGAACACACTTTCCATCTCCGCTCAAGTCTCTATCGAGAAATCAAGGCAAAAAACAAAAGAAAGAATCTAATCTGAACCGGAGCTCAATACTACCGGAGAATGGCGAAACCCAGCTCACGCAGCTTCTCAGCTATTATCTCGGTCTGGCCTCCTAATGACTCAAAACTGGTACAAAACGTAGGTCTCGAATAGAGGTTCCCAACCGATGTACCCTCACTCAAATCTGACCAGCCAAATCCGGGAATCGGAAGAAGAAGATATCGGGTGAACAGTAGCACGAGGGTTTGGATAATAAGTGTCGGGGTATTCAGGAGAGGATAAGGATATGTGTGTTGTCAAATAACTAAGTGTTGGTCAACATTTACATACACGATCCTTAGCTAGGGGTGTTCAAGAACCGAACCAAATCGAACCAAACTGTTAAGCCAATTCAAACCGTATGATTGGATTGGTTTTTAGTCAATCATGGTTTGGATTGGTGTGGAAAATTTTCAAACCGCAAATATTGGTTTGATTCAAGGTGTAGAAAAATGTAAATCGAACCGAACCAAACCAAACCGAAACTATTATAATAAAAAAAATTATACAATATATTTTATTAACTTAAAAGAGTTATATGATTTTGTTTATAGTGGATTTTTTAAAATAATCAATTAAATGAAAGTACAAAATAAGTAGACCCAATTTATAGTTCATTGCATCCAAAAACAGTTGAGAATCTCATTTGTGCTCAGAATTGGCTTCGATCTTCTCAATAACCATCGATCTTCGTGACGCTATGGATGAGGTAGAAAAGCTCGAAGAAGGTGAATGCTTTTTTTTGTATTTTTAAAATATTTTCTATTTTAAAAATAGTGATGTCCTTATATATTTTATTTTTTCAACAGAATTATCAAATGTGGAGGGATCACTTACTGTCGAGTACCAAAGATAAAGAGAGTAAATGAAGTTCTTTTTGTTAGATTTAGATAGTGCACTAGAGAGAAATATATCTCTCCTTTTGTTTAAGTTTACATTAGATAATACATGATTGTGCATTTGTAAAATACTTTACTATACTGATACTTAATATGTTCAAGTTAAGTACTTTTTTAGTGTTAGTTACTATATTATCACATAGTATTATTGTATACACTAATTTTTATGAAACCTAAAATTTAAATCAACAATCCAAACCAAACCGAAATTCTTGGTTAGGGTTGGTTTGGTTTAAATAATTAATGGATTGGTTCGGCTCAAATTTTATAGACCGATATATATATTGGGTTGGTTTAAATTTTCATCCAAAATCGAACAATCCGCACTTGAACACCCCTACATATATCATGTGACATCTCATTATCAGTGTATTTTCGTTTATCTCTCATGATACAACCAATCATGGATGTCAAGTAAGCGATATACACAGATATGCAACATAAGATATATACGATAGCAAACTGCATATGTGTAATATACTTTTTCTCAAATGAATCTTTAGATATAAAATATATAAGAAATACTGAATTAGTAAATGTCAAGAAATATTGCGAATGGTAAAATCACTTAAGTGCATTAAACTTTAAAGTACTAATAAGAAATAAAACAAAACTCTACGGAGAAATTTGTAAATTTTTTGGCGTCATAGCCCATAAGGTAGCAATGTTGTTATTCTAAGTAAAGCATAATGAAAATAATATGTGTGTGTATATATATATGTATATATAATAAAGGAAAGGAAAAGGTATACACGTCACTCCAGCAATGGGCCAGTTAGGCAGCCCAAGGATCTAAATTAGATAGATAAGAGTGTAGAGTGTAGAGTGTAGACCACTCTATGCTCTAAAGTAAAACGATGAGCTGGCCCAATAATGACCATCTAGAGTAGGAATTTAAGTAGCCTGTATTCCATATATTTTATACTTTCGTAAAAAAAAAATTAACACATTAATGCGCTAATCCCTTGTATAAATCAGATGTCTCTTGACTCATATATGTGGTAAATCGAGGGATATGCATGAGTAGGCAGGGGCCTGGGGGAGAGGACCCATATAACGGACGAATTCCCAGAGCACACCCCCACAATATTTCATTGGGGCATATGCTCCACACGAGAATCGAACCCGTGAAGCCGGGGAAGTTACTCCCACATCATCCCAGGTCTTACCAACTCGTCTGTGCCCTTGGGGACTATTTTACACTTATAAGTGTAAAATTGATAAAATGTAAAGAATACAAGTGTAATGTATAAACTAGAGGTACATGAATGTAAAAAAAAAATCTCAAGGAATGATCAGATACTTATGATTAATGCCTTGTTTTTTTTATAATTAGAGATTTATTTCCCAAAAAACTACTGTTTGATAGAAATTTTCAACTTTATAAATCCATCATATTTACCAAAAATTTAGAGTCCTATGACTAGATAAAGAAAGAGAAGTAGGATGGAGGGAAACGAATATGATATAGGTGGCATGTGTGGAGTAGCCAAAATTAGAATGTCTTGTGAGGGAAAAGCTCAAAATGGAAAAGGGTACAGGGAATCGTCCGACAAGGGAACAAATAATTCACACTACAGTTCTACCATCAAGCAAAGCCTAAGCTCCATTATGGACAAGTTTTTCAAAAATAATCAGACATGACATTATGAGAAAAGATACGCAAAGACGATATATTTTATCTTTCAACCATGGTTTTAGACATATTATAAGTGCACAAGATCTTTGCCAGATTTTCTAAAACAATTGAAGTTGAGTTTACATCTTTAAACTACATGTCAATGTCTATGGTGGAAGTACGAATTGACGAAAGACAAGAAGGAAAGAAAGGTAGGTTTCCAATTAAATATATTTCAAATTATCTTTTTATGCACTCAAAATTTTTTTATACCTGTTGTTTAAATTTTGAATCATATTCAGAAGGTTTCATAACAAGTCTGCCTTGTGAATTTAGAAACTATAGTGATGAGTTTTCATATATCAACATTAAAATACTTTACTTCAAAGACAAAGCAACTATCTTTAATGATAAGGCTTCATTGGTTGTATTTTGATTTTTGATTAACGATATATATACATAATACATATGCGGACTGAGGGCTGCGGCCACGAGAAGACCATCTATACTCACAAAATCAAAAGCTCATTTCGGTGTGTCTGTTACAAAATGGAAGAATGGCTTGTATTCTCTATGTTGCATCTATAATGAAGTTTCGTTACAAGGATGTAAAAAGAACAATTCTCACCATCTTCTGTATCTCTGATCCGCGAAATCCACACGCCCACCAAGAATTATGTTTCTCGTGTGAAGAATCAGTGCCAAAACTTGGTTTCTGTTCAAAAATCAACGGGGAACAGAAACTGAGCCACTCCATATGATACATCCTCCAGAGTTACTGTAACAGGATCAATAACTCCCAAAAGAATGTTCCCCGTTTTCTGAATATGATCGTATGCGGTTAAACTCGATATTCATCATCATCTGCTAGAGTAGAGCTTTTTGAACATATATCTTTACTGTGAAGCTCCAGCATCTTCTTCTACCGGGTTGCAGAGTCCTAAATTCATAAAACATAGTGAAGATGAACCAGTCTATCAGGAGTAGAGCCACAATATGGGGTGAGATGGAATGAGAAGATCACTCAACAATTTTGGGGACAACTCGAATGATCTGTTAAAACATTTACATGTAAAAATTTCCAGTTTTTTTTGTCGAAAAACAGTGTAGGTATGTTCCTGTGTTCTATGGCTATTTTTTTTCACATAATTCTATAATATTTGTTAAAAGTTTGCGACTTATATCAATAGCTGCTTCCTGAAATAAATCATTGATATATGATGTTATTGAAAGCATTATTCATCAAAGCTGAATAAGGACAGAGATGATCCAAACTGTTCTTTTTTTTAAAAAAAGAAATGGCTGGCAGGAAGATTTCAGATTGAAATGCAAGAACATAGGTACCCGAACACTTGGGAATGTCCCACACTGCGATAGATGACTGCGTACATTCTGCTGCGCATAGTTTTCGGTTATCCTCATGAGTGACATTCATAGCAAGCATCCAAGAACCAATGGTAACATCCTCATTGCTAAACATCCGGAAACTGTATATAACAAATAAGCACACAATATATGGCAGTTTAGAGATATGATATATGAATCTTAGGCTCCGCTTGGATTGATAGGTTTCAAATCCATGAGTTTCAAATTCATCATCCTCAAATGCAATCTTAATGAAATCATCAAAGGGATTACCAATACATATTTTAAATGAAATAAATAAGCCTCAATGAAACAAGGCAGTTAGTGATTGATTGAATCTACATTTGTTTCATTTTATTGACATAACCAAAGGGTACAGAAGAATACTCATCTGAATCAGTAAAAATGTCAAGAAAGATGAGAATAATTTCACTGCTACTTAAAATAGATATCGGGAAATATACATGTAAAAACAGATTGGAAAGCAACTAGCCTGTTATTTTTCAAGGCAACCAGGCTCGAGACGACATCTGCAGAGAGGGCATAGATTGGTCCATAGGCATGAAGGAAATACTCCTTTCCTAGCATATGCGAGAGAGGTTCGTACCTGTTCAAATCAGACCCTACTGTAATACTGTGAAAGTACAACCATTCTCCTTATCTTGACACAATAAATTGCTGGTGGGGAAGTATAAGGGGGCAACAAGTCATTAAGAATATAATTCTATTATCACATGCTTATGAAAAACATGCATGAACACTGGAACTAGGCTTTGGGAAGGGACAGAGTTGTAAATTTTAGAGATTTTACTTTATTCACATCCACTTACGCTTGAACATTAACTGAATAACTGATAATGTACTCAACAGCAATGGAAGGCGTGGAAGAAAAATATGCTCAAAATCTAATATTAACTTCGGTGTCTTCTTTGAATGTTCTACAACTAAACTGCCAAAATAAGAGTTCACAAATAAGTATTTCTTACTCGTACAAAAAGATTCTGGCTAATGGATCAGAGGTTGGGTAATGACGCACTTCACTATCCTAGGTAGAAACTTGGCTATGCTTGGGCATAATCAAGAACAAAAGTTAACCCAAAATATCTTAAGCATTTTGTCAAATATTGCCTTTTTTTCTACCAAATTTAGTGACGAAATTAATAAAACAGTTGGTGTTAACATACGCTTATTGCATTGCTGAGGAAATTCAATGTGGGTTGGACAAAGGGTTGAAAAATATCTCTATGTTATGACCGATGCTATAAACTACCAAGACCAATTGGGCCATGGGAAAGGAGAAAGCCCAATTAATCGAGAACAGGCTAAGAAGCCCAACATAACACAGGTATATTCGAGAAGAGGAAACAAGCGGGAGCAGGGGACGCGTGATAGGGGAACAACCGTTATATAGGGATGGGTTAGGCAGTTAGAAGGCATGCAGAATTTTACACATACATGTACTAGCATAGCTAGGGGGTGAAAGGAGCACTTTCTCTCCGGGAATTTACCTTTCTGTTCAAGTTCCATACCTGTAAACCCTTCACGGTAGTATTCTTCAAGTTCCATACCTGTAAACCCTTCACGGTAGTATTCTTTCAATTGAGATCATATCAATTGGTCCGACCTGCCGGATTGCAAGGAGGAGCTACGATGACGTCTACTCGATCGGAAACCAAGATCGACGCACTGGAACGCTTGTTTATCTCTTCACAGGAGAATGTCGCCAAATTATAGGAGGATGTGGACATGTTGAAGACGAATATGCTGGCGGTAACCAAGGTCGACGAACTAGCAGGCCTGAAAACATTAATGGAGAGAATGATCCGCGGGAAGGAGAAATCCCCGATGGAAAGGGGAGACAATTACTCACCGGAAGAAATAGATGAAACAATCGGTGGGTCGCACAGGGCACCGCGCGCAGAAATTTATGATGAATTGCGGATGGCCATGAGAAAGATTGAGATACCAGCATTCAACGGGTCCGATCCAGTGGGGTGGTTGGGTAAAGCTGAACAATACTTTGAGATCCACGGGACTCCTGCCTATCATCGCCTCAAAATCGCACACATATGTATGGAGGGAACGGCAGTCCATTGGTTCCAATGGGCGCGATCCAGAAACCCGAACTGGAATTGGGAAAGGTTTGCGGAGGAGCTGATTAACAGATACAGTGGGCGAAAAGCTACTAACCCGTTCGAATTGCTAGCCTCTTTGAAACAGGAGGATCGGACAGTGGATGAATACGTCGAAGCATTTGAAGTATTACTGGCACAAGTAGGGGATCTTCCCGAGCTCCAATGCCTCGGTTACTTCCTCAGTGGACTCAGGGAAGAGCTGCGATTACGCCTGAGAACACATGGACCTCGCACTATTAATCGCGCCATGGATTTGGCACGTAGTATAGAAGAAGAGTTGACGTGGGTACCGGTGAGACACGCGACGAAGGAAGGGAACGATGTACATCGCTGGGAAGGGAGACACAGGCTATCAGACACGATAATGGGTCGGGTTCATTCCTTTGAGAGGCCTCGGGTGGGCCGGGCCCAAACTTACGAGAGGTTTGGTGGTAAGAGCGATCCAGCCCACTTTACTACGTACAAAAACGAGGAATCTGATGGCTCGATTCCTAGAACAACCACCCGCCAGTTTACGACATCCGCAACCAACAGTACCAATCGGGGGAGCAGCGATCGTTTCCGAGAAGGGAAAATCTTGTCCCACCAAGAATACCTGAATAGAAAAGAGAAGGGGTTGTGCTACCGTTGTGGGGAACCATACAATCCGTCGCATAGGTGTAACAACAAATCATTACGGGTAGCCTTCCTGGTAGATGACGACGACGAGGGGCCGGTAGAATTACTGGAGCAAGAATTCTGCGTCCAGGGCGGGGATGCGGACGAAATTCCTCACGAATGCAACATCTTGGAGCTTTCGCTTTTCTCGACTAGTTGCATCACGCAGCCACGGACAATGAAGTTACGAGGAAGAGTGATGGGAAAAGATATGGTGGTGATGATGGATAGTGGGGCAAGTCACAATTTTGTGTCTCGTCAATTGGTGGAGGGACTGGGTCTAAAGGTGGACGAAACTGTGAAATTTGGGGTTTATTTAGGAGACGGTGGGAGAGTTCCTTGTCAAGGTGTTTGCAGAAAACTCCAGGTAGACCTGCAACAGTGCATATTACAGATTGATGGACATGTTGTCGAGCTTGGGAGAGTAGACCTGATCCTGGGAGTCGAATGGCTACGCACCCTTGGAGAAGTAGTGGTGAACTGGGAGGAGATGCGGATGAGTTTCACGCTAGGGGATGACACAATCACATTAGCAGGGGATGACACAATCACATTACCAAAAACACTTGAGGCAGAGTTAAGTTTGAATTTGAACCACAACATGTGGGGGCAAAACGGCATAAACAAATCAATGGAGAAAAAGCTCAACAAATGCTCATCCATTGGAAGGGGAGACCTACAGAAGATGACACCTGGGAAGAGGTTACGGCTTTCTCTGCTCAATTTCCTGAATTCAGCCTTGGGGACAAGGCTGCTTTTAAAGAAGGGGTATTGTTATGACCGATGCTATAAACTACCAAGACCAATTGGGCCATGGGAAAGGAGAAAGCCCAATTAATCGAGAACAGGCTAAGAAGCCCAACATAACACTGGTATATTCGAGAAGAGGAAACAAGCGGGAGCAGGGGACGCGTGATAGGGGAACAACCGTTATATAGGGATGGGTTAGGCGGTTAGAAGGCATGCAGAATTTTACACATACATGTACTAGCATAGCTAGGGGGTGAACGGAGCACTTTCTCTCCGGGAATTTACCTTTCTGTTCAAGTTCCATACCAGTAAACCCTTCACAGTAGTATTCTTTCAATTGAGATCATATCACTCTATCTGTTATATATTACAGGAGAGCAACATAGAGATCTTATATGGTTTCTTGGGAATGGCTAATTTTGTTTCCTCAAATGCAAGTTCTTATACTTAATATATCAATCTATTGCCTTTTCTCATGTTTTGATCTATCGTGAATATTTTGCATTTTTTCTGAAGTTTCCATTCATCCAGTAAAGGTATAAAGCACTGAATTTTCATGAAGTTAGTATTTTAACCTTTATATTTGCGAAGACGCACGCTACTTTGATAGCAACATGATATGTTAAACTTAGTATTTAAAAATCCCGATGTTTTTTATATCATAATTTATTTTAATCACATAAAAAGCCAGCGCATTATAAGTAGTAAACAAGAAAATTGTGGCACTAACCATTTTAGTTTTGGATCAGTGAATACAGGACCTTTCTTCATGCAACCAAGGTATGTTTGTGAATGTGAACGATCTTTAGCCAGGAGCAAGGAAAGTCGATCTGCTCATAAACAAAATAAAGCAGAGAGAACTTACACAAAGTCAAAAGCTTTCTATACAAGCACAAAGTCAAACTTGTGAACCTTCTTACCCGGTCGTAGATAAATGTCATCGTCAGCTTTGACATAGAAATCAGAATCATAAAGAGCATAGGCAGCTTTGAAAAAAGCCAAGCTGCAAAATAGATAAAGGTGAGATTAACCATATAGAACAGCTTCATACTATCCATGGATAACAAAACAGAACTAACGTTTTGTATGGTAGCTTACTGTACTCTTCCTCGATATCGAGCAGTAGGAAATCGTCAAACTTGGCAACCTCCTTCTTAAGTTCCGACATCTTTGATGGGTCGCTGGTTTGACCAATTACAAATCTAAATACCAACCCAGTGCTTCTTTCTAACCTATCATTCCGTTCCAAGCAAGCGAATAACGTTTTAGATGATCCACACAATAACAAAAACAAGAAACAACTAAAATCGTCACATGTTTCAATTTGAATAAAGAAAATCGCTGAATAAAATGAACCAACATTGCCAAGTAATGAGCTTTTCGGCCAACAGTCAATACAATATTTGCAGGCAATATCCAGGAACATGATGCATGGGTAAAAAAAGGAGAAGAGGAAAACACATGAATATTAGTGAATATACCGGTGAAGCCCTTCATGACTAGAAGGGAACCAAGTCCGGCGCAATGCAGCTCGTCGGCCCGCGGATCCGAACCCAGTCTGAATCCCCACAAAGCCCATCACTTTATGACGCTTAAGCCCCTCATCTGGACTGCCACCACCCGTCTTATCCCATCTCACGGACACCGACAAAGGCTTACCCACTTTACAATCATAGCCCAGACCGTGCCGTGAAATCGCCAGGAGCCCGAAGGCCAAGCCCGAAAGCCCGATGAGCAGACAGAGGATCAGAGCCGTCGATCTGCGGATGTAAGAAGACGGGCGGGCGTGGAATAACTTGGGCGACGATGGCATGATTCAGACAATGTTGTACAATCAGGGAGCGGACCCGAGTAAGAAGATGTATGAAAAATTGCCGCCGGTCACCACTAAGACAACAGCGCGTGGTTGTTTGTAGTACTCGTAGGTTGTTTGTCTTTGTCTAAGCTAACACACACTCGCACCTGTTTCACGTTTTGTTTTTATACTTGCTTTATTTTAAGAGCCCCTCCAATTTTTAAAATTACAGAACATATTGAGGAGCTCGTTTTACAAATTTTAAAACTTTGAATATATTGGTAATTATAAATTTAAAAGTCTGTTTACAACAAAAATTTTATTATATTTGAATAAAAACGTGATCCAATGAAAATTAAAACAATTCGTGTTGCAAAAATAGATATTGAGAATTGAGATCTCTCCGAAAAATATCATACTATCTTCTTAAAACTAAGTTTATAAGATCTTAATCGATTTATTAATGATAATATTATCATAAAGATTATTTTGTTTTCTGAAAAAAATTCTATCAAATATTTCGTTCATCCTGTAAGTTTAGACAAATATGCAACACATAATTTTCGTACACCAGATGGATAAAAATTAAGAGCAGGAAAATGAAAAAATGAATCGACAGCAGAACGATAATCAGAGAATACGTCTGTTCCTTTAAGCTCTAAAGTGGAAGGTGTACAAGTTATACATTACATGGTGAATTCAATATCTCGCGAGTGGCCGAGTGCTTCCCATGACTGAACTCATCTTCCAGCGGTTGATCCGAGTAGAAACAGACAGCTCACTTGAGAAAGTGAAGAAGAAATCATCATTCTGGTTTCAGATTAGATGTCAACAACTTTCATCTTCTACTCTGTTATAACAATGCATTGTTTTCCGCAGGCACAGCGAACTGTTTCCATCTACAATTATTTTAGCTTGCCTACCCTGAGACGAGGAAACTGTTTGATTAGAACAAGGATTTAATACTTGGTCAAGAAATATGCCACAATCCTGCATCCGTTTTTGAGGAACGACGGAATCGTGTCCTTCATCAGATAGCACCATGTTGGATGGTGTTTTTGTCGTGGTTTTTATTTCTTCAGCAAGTTATAATCATAGAATTGTCCACTGTTCATCTAGTTTTAACACTTGATTTAGAAACACGTAAGACTCGATCTCTTCAGCAGATCCCACGTTCTCAGGATCACAGTTCTTGGTTCCAGTAATAACCGCATTTTCTACTGCAAACGAATTACAATCTGGAATCGCAGGTTCTTGTCCATCAAATGCGAGCTTAGTTGGATACTTTTCAAGTATCCCGTTACTTTGCATTTCAGTAGATTGCATGTTCTCCAATTCATCGGTACAGAATCCTGTTTCGACATTTTCATGAACATAGAAGCTCCCATCAGAAATATGATCATGCTCTGGGGTAAGTCCGTCTCCTTCGAAAGCCCCTACCACAGTTAAATCCGAAGTTGATGCATCCTGCGACCCTAAGTAAGAAAGAAGACTGTTTCATACATTTACGGTTGACTGCGGACCCAGATTAGAGAAAAACAACATGAACCAGTACTGGGTAATGAAACTAACACACACGACATTTAGGGGAGTGTGATTATATTTTGTATATGTAAAAATTATAAATATATCTATATATATACATGAACCCGTATGCAAAGGAGCGAGGAAAATTTTGAAGACAACCGCCTTCCTCTTTCCTGCACTAAGGGACAACATTCCACTAAATGAACCAAAAGAAGCTCACCATTTTTTCCATTCAACCTATGGTTCTCATACAAAAGCTTCTTCAGCCATACTGCTCCAGGAAAAACCATCATGTTAATTTCACTAAGACTTCTTTTCTCATCCTCTTCCAACGGTTGGAAGCCAAATCCCACTGTCCACGTCTCCACTAAAGTGGGAATTGAGGATACAACAAGCATCTCAACTTTCAAAGATTTCAGCACCTAAATCCACAATTAAAAAGCTAAATTACCTTGAAGCAAAAAGATTAAAAAGTCTAATATATAAAGAAAAGGGATTAAAAATCGTACATATCAAAAGTAGAATGTAGTCAAATTGATTATACATGTAAAGGCTACTAAGTAAAACTTTACTTCTTCAACTGTACATATGCACTCAACAAGGCAAGTCGGTGCAGAATAGTACCATCCAGCATTAGAAAAAAGTGTTCGAATCCATTTTCATCAAACATTATGAAGAAAAAAATAAGAATGGGCAATAATATTTTGGGTCATGTGACACCTTAAATCATAATTGCAACTTGTTAAGAACATAACGTGGAATATTGATACCTCTTCAATCGAACTGATAAGACGGCGACACATTCCTTGGCGATGATGTTTGTTACAGGTGGCAACCAGAGGCAACTCTGCAACTTTCACTCCATGGATTCTAAGTCAAGTCAAAAAAGCTTGTATTAGTGGAGATAATCCCTACGGTTACCACGAATCAAAGAAAAAAAAAGGAAAAACTGCCGGTAATAGCATATCCCTTGATTACACAACCTCAACATACTAAAAATAAAATCTCATTGTAGATCGAAAAATAAAAGTAACGTAGAAATCTGTTAATAATGAACGATTTCCTTACTGCATACTACATAAAAAATAGCGGTAGTAGATGACAAATAATTTGCGATACAATTTATATCTTTTTAGCTTAATTATTTCAATAATAGTGTTTCTGTCATATAATTAGTACAAATATATTTTTCTAAAACACTAATAGTGTGCCTTGTCCAATAAGGCAAGCACCTTGCCGCCTCAAGATCCAGGACCCCTTTGAGGCTTAGCGTACCTTTATTAAGTTATTTAGAAGTGGTGCCTTTAACATATTTTACTATCATTTTATAAATCCATCTCCTCCACTAGACATAGAAAGAATCAAAGGGCAATGCAAATTTAAATCTTGGCACCACGAGTTACGTATACGCATCCATGGGTTCTGAAAGACAATGGTGTGTGGCTGTAGTAAGTGTTGTAAGCAGCGGGAGGGAGGGGGGGTTGTTAGGGACCGCCTATAGCCTTGGCAGACTAGATAGTTGAATTTTTTGTACTAGTTTTTATATATATGAATATATATAATTATATATAATCATACAGTATATGAAGAAATTGAATGATGTTTATGCATAGCTCATAAACGATAATACAATTAATATAAATTGCAAATACTATATAAAGACAAGTATTAAGATAATTAATAAAGAATATTCACCATATTAATACAGAAAAAGGAATACGATAATATCATTACTCTTACCAAGATAAATAAACAAAACAAATTGCAAAACTAAAAATTAGAATTATTTTATTACAAATACAGTAAATAGTATAAAAACACTAACCTAGTGGTTGGAGGTGGCGGCAGCGAGAGGGCTTTTAAAATTATCGGTTGACTTTAGGCTTTTACACTAAGATGGAGTTGGGGAGGACGAGTACTTATCGGTCGACTTTGGGCTTTCAAAATTTGAAAATAGTAGGTATAAATGAATAGGGTTTAAATTGCCTGACTGGTTAACAAAAGAATATAATTAATTGAACTTTGACCGCCACCAACCCGCCCTGACAGCCTCGGCTGCTTAGACTGGTTAAATGAATAGTAGGTATATATAATTTTGTTTTATTTTTTTATTGAAAATAGAAAATGAATTCATCGAACAATTATAGTTTTGGATTGGTGGCTGAAACAATATAATTTTAAGCGGTAGCTATCTTAGAGCCACCACAGACATAATTGAGTGACTAAGGCAGCTGCTCAGGTTTGACTCTCTCTTTCCCACTCTCTTCTTTCCTAGAGAACCTTACGACTTTGATAACACGTGACAGAATCTGAAAAACATCGTCTTTCCAGTTGTTAATTATGAACCGAGAATTACATTTTTTATAGACTTATTATATCTTCCATGGATTTAAGAGTAGATATCACAAAGGAAACTATGTCTAGAATGAAGGACATGATTTTGGTCCCTATCTTCAAGATAAATTGGCTTCTGTAGGTAAAATTTCCAACCATGTCTAATCAATTTGAATCAAATTCTTTAAACTTTTTTAATATAGGTACGATTTGGAATCGCTTATGACTCATGCCCCACCATCACAAGGTTTCAGAGGCTATATTGCCAAAGATCAAGTTGCCATCACAAAATTTTACCTGATCGATGCGACGGACAGGATGACATCATCTTTCTCCAAGATCACGGTATAAAAGCCACTATAGTTCAAACGTGCAAATTGTGATCTGAAAGAAGAAAAGGTTCATGACTTTCAGTGGCATCATGTCCAATAAGAATCAAGGGATACCACAAGGAAAACTGGAAGGATGCAGCAATTATCGTTTAGGAAAGTCACAGGTTAGTCTCAGTATCATCCAAAAGATAAGTAATTAGTTCGGTGTGTTCAAAAGCTTTAGGTCGAGACTACAAGTATCACATCCTACATTGTGTAGCATATTGAAAAATGACTGGTGGTCACGCCATGAATATAATAATGGAAGAACAACAGAAAAGCTCATTTAGGTAGCAAAGCAGGCACATTATTTGTTTACTAAGACAAAGTAATATTTTTGAAGTGAACATGCCCCTTTCGAGCTAGTTTGACGAAAACCTAAATTAAGCTCGAGCTCAATTTCAGGTACGCAAAGGCACAGAGGTCATCTCACAAGATTTTATTTTACTAATTTCAATTCATTTTTTTACACTTTTTTTTTACAATTGAAAATTTTTTGTTATTAACTGTTTACACATTAATATACAAAAAGATGTTCTTATTAGTACGTCGTAATACAAAATCTGCCATCCAACTAAGGCATAAGTTAAATCAAATATTTTAAAGATTGATATTTTTTCTTTCTTTCTACAGGGGAGAGACTAATAGATACAACATCTAACCTGAATGACAAGTATAAGGAATACTGCCAGTGGAGTGCACTGAGGAGGAAAGGAAAACCCGATAATTCAGAAACTCTGGTTTTGCTAAGTGAGATATTTAAAAAACACAGTATAATAATTGACCAAAGATCCATATCCAAGAAATATTAGGTTTATAGGGAGGTGAAACGAATGGCTGAAAAGTAACTTATATTTGGGCTCAGTTGCAGCAAATAAGTGCACGCGTAATGTTAATATTTACCCCCAATTGTATATTACTTGAGGTATCATGTCTATGCCTGTTTTCGCATCCACCATCGGAAGGAAGCATTCCTCTAAAATGGTGATAGCAACAGCCAACTTTGAATTGCACTCGGCCTTCAAAGCAATCTGTGCAGAATGATCTTTTTTATCACCAGGCATGCACCGCAGAAGAGCCCAAAAGTATCCATCAGAAAGAAAATTCATCAACCCAATGCGGGCCTGAAGACCTAAGTAAACCTGCATTTGATAATCAAACTTACTTAGTGAAAATTTACAAGTCCCAAAACAAAGAGTCAAACTGCTTTCTCAAATGGAACTTAAATGAAGAATCAGGGAAGGCATCAAACTGATGGAGGAAGTGCGTTAAATTTGGCATTAAGGATCTCACTGGATAAAGTACATGGGCTTTGACATTAAGGCAGGTGCCCATATTCTATGATTTCAAATTTCATTACTGACTTACTTTGACAAAACGGACCCTGCATCAGGCAAGACTGAGAACAAAGAAATACACAGATGCATGAGTATGGACCCATGAGGCCCATGCAAATGGCATAAACCAGGTTACTGAGGTGAAGAATGGAACCATGTAAGCAATTTAGAATTGAGCACAAAGAAACACCATGGACAGTGATTTGGTTCAAGGTTGGTCTGTGTATGCGCCAGAATTGAAGAAAGAACACTGAGCCCAAGGCTGGTGCATGTATCAAGAAGTAAACAGACACAAAACGTATGGGTCTGTTCCAAATGCAAAAAATAAAAATTCTGAAACTTTTTAAAGGAATTATATTCTCCCAAGATTCAATTATTACTGGTTTCTGTGACCAGAATTCCGTTGTGGAAAAAACAAAAAATGCAGATGGAATTACTGGACATTATTTTCATCACTTTGAGACTTCACACCTAGGCTTTGACAGGCAAGATTTTCAAGGTTCAAGAAGCAATCCGCCGCAAGGATTTTCAGGGATAGCATACATTCAAAACCTGAGATTTTTCTATTTTCATTTTCTGACGTGATTGCAATGCCTCCAAATAGTTTTCATTTATTTTCCAAATATACAGTGTAAATTTTATTTGACTAAAGTCACATTAGGGCCAAACTACCATAAGTTATGAACACGTGTTTATATTTGAATATCAATATTTGTTTGACAAGTCTCTTGGCTTGATAGCACGGCCTCTTCAATTTAAGTGAGAGGTGGTAGGTTCTAGACTTCTAGTCGCCCCCAACCTAAAGAAGCTAAATTCCCAAATTGCCAAACCTCTGCCCCAAAAGCCTGCCACTGTCAGCAGATGAAGCTTTTGTTGTTCCATCTTGCCTCTTTTGTCATATATGTCATTCTTCTCTTGGCGTTTCTGTTCCATCTTTAAAGGGATTTCCCTTAACTGAATTCACGGAACTCACCAGAAGAAATTTAGCTCTCAACAAAATCCTTTATGGTAGAAGGAGATGGCAGTGATTAGCAATAATCGACCAAAGCCATAGACAGCAACAACGAAAAAATGGAGAACGGTTTTCAAGGGTGTCACGTTTCCCACCATACTTGGTCGGTAGATTCGCAAAATAAATTGTGGAGAGTTCCAGCCAATGTATTAATTGTAGATGCCACAATCTGTGCTCTAGTTCATTTTGAAAAGGTAAAAGAAGAAAAAAAAACAAAAATCTGAACTGGTCAGGCTAGCATGAACAATCGGGTCCGATTCAGGTATCGAAAATTACTACCGTATAAACGAGGTACCGTACCCAAACTACCCCATAAATCAAACCACGAGACCCATGCGCATTGCCCACCCTACTTAACATAGTGCACTTATTAGTACAATGGCATTTAGGTGACCAAGAAGCAAAAAACCTAGTAAAAGATGTGGATAAGTGGGTGCATACATGACAGAGTTGTAATTAATCATAACCAGATCAGTATAATAAGTATGCCATATACCTTCTTACAGCTCTCACTACAAAACCAGGTATCTGAATCCAATCCAATTTCCTTTGATTTCCCATCCACACATGTTTCGTGATCTGTTCGCAGGAATTAAATATTAGACTACAACATTATATGGCAAAAAACTGAACATGAGAGAGGAGCATAAAAAAGATGATAGCAAGCTACAAAAGCAAATTAATTTTTCGCAGATCTTCCAAGAAAGTTCAAGACAAGCACTAAAAATCACAGCAATTGACGATCAAATATCAAGATCTTCATTGCGGACAATATGATGTTACAAAAACATTTAACCAATCCAGATGGAAATTACATTTATGCTCACACTGAGAGCATTTAAGAGCCCTGTGCAATTTTGAAGGTTCTCTATCACTAACTGCATCACCACAAATTTGGCAACGACATTGTGGACAATACCAGCTTCCTTCAGGCAGCTCCTGAAAAAAGAGATCATTCGCACATGAGTTTATTTCCATACGGACAAGCGCGTATCAGGAGTTGGAAGTATCACAAGGCCACTGGTTGCTCACTGAAGCCAAATGCCAGCAGATTTAGGACATGCTTGTTCCTTGTTAGGAAACAGACACATGAATAGCCACTCCACTGAGTTTCGGGTTTAAAGCTTTGAAAAAAGAACTCGGATGATAGAACCGAAAAGTTAATGAATTAGTGTGCACAGGAAAAAAGCAGAGATCATTTTATTGCAGATGTATGCACCAATCATTTTATTGCAGACATATATGCCAAGATGAATCATGTTTCTTTGACAAGCAAAAGAGACCAAGTTTCAATTTGCTAGAAAAACCCAAATTCACCATATATGTTTGGGAACTGAGTCCATGAATATGTACATCATTGACCAACCAAAAGCCAAAGGGAATCTGATCAATGTCTCTTTTGGTGCCAATAAAAGATCAATGCAAATTCATTCCAGGTCAAATAATCCCATGTCAAGTGAAGAGATTTGGAGTTCAAGATCGTATATAATACAGTTTTTTAAGTTGGAAGAACAGTCTTGCATCCAACAGCAAAAGCCTAACTGCTGTCAACTAGAAGAAAGTCCATGATTAACCTAGAAACATTTTCCTAGAACAGGAATCAACACCGCATCAGAAGCACCTAAAATTTAAATTTCAAAGACAGAAACACAACTAAAAATATTTTGACGAAGAATTGAAAAAACTCAACTCCATTTCTTTTCAAATATTCAGTCAAATCATCAGTTGCCACATCAAATCAAACATTCAAGATATAATTATCATACAAATATTTCTTATTAAACTTTTCAAAAAGTTCATTTATATCATAAATTACCAGTCTGTTGTAGTTAGAAATTTTATTTTGGGCTATCAACCATTTTACTGTTGATAGTTGAACACAATGTGATTTTCAGTCATAATTTTCTCATCAGAGATTTGTTCGAATTTTTTTATTTAAAGCAAAGTCTTTACAATCATTTAGACAAGTTTATTTTATTGCATATCAATTTTCAAGTTAAAATACAAATACATCTTGTTCAAAATACTCCATTTTCTTCTCAAATTTTTTGAGCTTAATCATATGATGTGAACTTTCTCTAGGATCCATCTGCTAACTAAAACTTTACTTTTGTCATTGTCTTCCCATCAATAGGAGGTTCTAATGGTTTGTGACACAAATGATATGAAACTTCTATTTCTTTTCAACTGATAATGTTTGGTACAGAGGAAAACAAAAGCAAAAGTTGCCCATAACTAACAAATATCAAGAGCAAAATAGAGAAGAACCATGAGATATGAACAAAGTACTAGTATTCAATAATCAATATGCTGAGAAAATTACAATCCAATGGAGAAGCTGAAGTTAACTACTTGAGGTGCCATGTCTTAAATCAACATGTCTAAATGAAGTAAATTGCTTGTAATCTCAACATGTATCTTTCAAAAAAAGAAAAAAAAAAGATTGTTTCTACACTAGAAACCAAACATATTGTTTTGAAATCCATTCAACTCAACATATCCACAGAAACCAGTATAACATGTTATATCAGGCTGCATCAGTAACCAATTGCCATTTAAAGTCCAGTATATTAAAATCAACTTAACATGGAGCAAACTTAAGCAGTTGAGGCATTTCAACCACGTAAGTAAACCAACAAAATGAGTCAGTGAGAAGAATAATTGATTGGTAATATGCATGAGATGGCGGCCCATATTTGGGACAGTGATTGGTTTGCCAAGCAACAAACTCGTAAATCAACCAATTCCAGCTTGGTTTAAGTTCACAAAAAACCTCATACTATAGCTGGTCTTGACACACAAGGTGAAAAGAGCAACTCATGTTAATTGGGAAAAACAATCTGCTCTCTACAACCAATTCACACAATAATAAAAGAATCCTGGAAAGAGAGACAGAGGCATTATTCAATAATTTTTGTCGTTAATATATCCAAAAACAAATTACTCGCACAAAAGAGATGGCTTTATCACAGACAAACCTGTTCAAACAAGCATGCCTGATGAAATGCTGAGGGGCAGTTGTCACAACATATCAATTCACCGACATCACCGCAACGGCCACAACTATCATCATTTTGATCTATTTCATCATCTTGACCAGTTTGAGGAGTCCTTTGTCTTGACTTGTACTCAAGTGACCAGGCCTCAAGATGGCATAAGGTTAACGGCTTACCTGACTCCATAAAAAGATTCATGCAAGGACAATTTAACTTGAAACCAGCATGACTCTTGAACTCAGAGATGGAAAGCAACTTATCACAACACCTGCATATAATCCCATCCCTGCTGATTAAACCATCTTTCATTATGGTGTCATTTTTCAGATCCCGGTACTGAATTATTTCATTCAGAGAAACAATACCAAAGTGAATTAACCAAGATAACACTGTTCTTGATACAAAACCAGGCCATTTTCCTTCCACATTAAGCCTTGAACTTTTGTTAAGGTTCCTTGGAAGCAATCTGCAGCTGCCTTTGTGAGTCTTCCGCTTTCTGAGAGGTTTGACTTTGCGTGATGACCATTTCCTTGTGGGTCTTGATATTTTGGATTCGATAATGGCTGATATTAAGAGATCGTCATCATTTAGACCACGTGTTTTAGATTTCTTAGATCCACATCTAGCTTCATTCATTTCACCTTTAGGGTAATGCGCTCGCCCACCAAAATGATTTCCAGTCAGTTTCATTTCAGATATTTTTCGTGATTTCTTCTGAGCCTTTTTAACATAGCCAAACCTACTTTCTCTCTCAGATTTATCTAGGTTAAAGCTTGGAGCCCTTGCGATGCTATCTTCAAGAGGGAAAACTGTCTCAGGTCCTCCAAGTAATTCAGGTACATTTTCAATTGGAACATCAAACAGCCGGTCGGCATTACAAGTTCTGTCATCTCCAAAATCTGGCCTGATACAAGGACTATGATCATTTGTCTCCAATCTCGAAATTTTTCTGTATTTAGCAGCAGGCTCAGCATTTGGTGAGACCAATAAACTTCTGTTTGCTTTGATTGTAATTCCTTCTTTCAGCAAGCGAATTGTCTTGTCAATGAACACTACTTTTGCAAAAGGATCCAGGAGACACCATAAATGAGCCATAGAAGAAGTTGTTCCTGTAAGATTTGGTGTCTCGTCAATCTCTTTGACTGTACTAGATAAGTCGGCCCACAACCCAGTCATATCAGTCCACTGCATGCAATCACTCTTCTGCATAAAATCAGTGGCATCTGCCAACAAACTTTCACCACACAAGCACCAGGCCCTGTGAAATTCACGAAACGGTCTCCCCTCAGGGGACTTGTAAACATATTCTCCAACCCCATTGTATTTACTGTTCCTTTTTCGCCTGCCAATCACCCATCCTGCCGCCCTAAGCAAGCGATTGATGTGATACCGAAGAAGAGGACGGGGATCGTTTTTTATGTCTGTCGGCATTGCAAACTCTTCTTCATCCAGTCTCAAAAAGCAGGAGTCCTTCCATTTTGGCTTAGATGGTCGATGAGTCTTCAACTTGTTAACAACAGAACCAGATGGATGGATAACCAGGAGCTTGCTTGCGTGGCTCTCTTCAGAAACAGGTGAAGCAACACCTTTACTTCTGGTTTGCTTCCTAGCATTTTGATCGAAGGTAGATAATCTATTAGCACAGTCAACCATATCTTTAATTTTACATTCTTTGTGCAGATCAACATTTTGCTTAATCTGATAACAACGAGATGTAACGCCTTGACGAGATGATTCAACTAACCGATATCTTAAAGTGCAATAAGTCAAAACTGAATCGTGTTGGGCCAAACCCGAAATAATTCCTCCAGACGGTGCTGCTGGTATCAAAATATCTTCTGCATCAGGTTTCTCATCTGGCAAATGTCCAACTGATAACTTCACCTTGTGGTTACTTTGCAGAGATGAACCTGGAACAATTCCTTCGGTAGAAACTGCTGTCATCAAGATGTCTTCTAAATCAGGTTGCTCAGCTGGCAAATGTCCAACTGATAAATTCACCTTGTCATTACTTTGCATCGATGATGTGAGGTCCTCTGAGAGACGTTCTATCAGAGGTCTCCTCCTGAAATTCTCTTTTACAATATCTTCTTGGCTGGTCAATGATGATTTATCACTACTTGAGCAAAGTGGCACCTCTGCTGGCTTGATGTATTTACAGTCATAATCAATGGCATTGACATTAACAAATCCCTTATTACTATTGTTGTCACATGCAAAGAAAACCTCTCTAAAAATTCTATACTCATCCACGGATCCCTCAAAACTATCATCATGCAAATCCTCAAACTGTTTGCAGTACAACGTTTTTGGTGATTCTGCCCCTACAACGTCGCCCATTTTCTCCTCGATATAAATTCTTGGAACAAATGAACTTCTCTCACTGCAAAATGTATTGTTGCAGCAAAGTAAAGTTTCATACTTCATGAAATAATACCCAGTAAAACTGTGATCATGCAGTGAAACAAAACAAATACCTGGACAATTTTGGGATACACAGATCATAGAGTGCTACATAAGACAGCATGGAGGTTGACAAGAATGATGTAAGAGGACTTCATTTTGATGCAATCATAGATCTAATCCATGGTTGCCGTATCTAAGCCAGAATTTTTAAAATTTCTAAATGTAGAATAGAAAGAAGGATACAGAACCAAGTCCATTAACTGATGACAAAAACTTCTAGTAGGAAAAAGGATTTGGGGGATGATGCGACCTCATATAGTCTCCAAGACATCATGAAGCACGATTACCATGGAGCACGAGGAGAGATCAATGTTTGGCCAACAATGAAGGAAAATGCATCCAAGGAGCTCTATGTGGTAACGTGGTACATAAGGGTGGTATGGTTACAATAAAATACAAGTATCCCCTCAGGCAAAGTCTTTGGGCATACTTCTAGCGGAAAGTATCAATGAGAGATTCACATGAAGATTATTTGAAACAGACCACCTGTTCTAAATTTTGGTCCAAGCAATGATGAGAGTATCTCTTTCACATTAGGTATGATTTTAATTCGTAAAGAACTAGATTATACACGTGCATGCGGGAAAACACGACCTACAATCACGTCACCCAAGTTTGGCATTTACTTGGGTTCACCGTATATGAAAACTTAGAGAGATGTAGATAGCAAGAATCTCATGCAACTTTACCTTCTTAACCTTAAAAGCCGCTGTTAGGAGTTTATGCATTCTTGCGAATAAATCATCATTTGTCTATTGCGTTTGAAACAAACTCTTGTTCGCACCACTCGGGGGAGCGCGATCCAATCCATGTTTGCATCCGCTCAAAAGTTTCCTCATAAAAACCTATAGGTTCCGAAAACTGAAGCATATTCATTTGGTCAGGTAGTCTGAGAGCAACTAATGCTGCGCATGCATCAGCGGATCATGCATTCAGCTTGCAAATGAAATAAATCACTCGAAAGACGGACAAAAAAATCAGATAGCACCGGATTTACCCAAACACAGTTTACGAAAATAAACAGATAAAACCAAAAGCTCAGGAAAAAAAATGATCCTCCTCGTAACACCTGCATTTTTTTTCAAATCAAAACCAACAACAGAAACAAGAAATCAAATTGCTAAGCCGGAAAATCCAGCTCCCCGAGCTGGACTAGATTACAAAAACAGAGAACAACAAATTACAATAGAAATACACAACTAGGATGCATCCAGAAACAAGGAAATGGGAAGAAAACAAAACTCTCAACTTTACATTTGCATTTGCTGGACGACAAAATTTAGGGTTCATCCGAATCGGAGAGGGGAGTTTGCCTCAGACAATGCGGTCTTCCTCTTCCTCACACGCAGTGTATGAGAGGAGAAACATATGAGAATGCATAAATAAGAGAGAAAGGACTTCGGGAAGAGCGCAACAGTGCTCGTTCGGATATGTTTTTCATAAAATATTTTTAAAAAATATTTTTAAAAAACTAATTGTGAAGTATATTTTTTAAATAACAAGTGAAAGATGTTTTAAAATATTTTAGAATACAAAATATATATAAACTTTATATGAATGATCAATTAAATCTTTCTATTAAATTAAATATTTGAATGCTATTTTAATATTTTTCTTAATTATAAATCATTCTCAATTAATTATCTAAATATTTTTAATTTAAAATATTTTTATATAATAATTATCCAAATGCATGCTTATTCTTAAAACAATATGGATTTTCAATTTCTTTTAAAAATAACTTTTATAAAAATCTTTTTAAAATATTATTGAAATGAAGTTTTAAATCCTTTTTACGGAACATGGGATTTTGAGTATAAAAGTGAAACGACTTACCAAGATCAATATTTGTTATACATATTTAAAAACTCGGATGTTCTATATTAATAGCAATCTGAAATTAGTATCCAAATATTATATATTGATATCATAACTAAGTATTGTGTACCTATTTTCATCCAAAAAACAATCTTGTCCTTCATATCAAATTTGGCCACCGATGGCACTCAAATATCAAATAGTGATACCATATATTCAGTGTTCGGTACTAATTTTCATCTCAATAAAACACCTCGATCCAGGAAGTGTAGAGATAGAAACCGAATAAAAACTCTAGTTTAGGTTTGGTATATAAAGCAAATTTACCAAATTTTAAATATTTTGACATAAAATAGTTTCTCAAATTATTTGGTAATTAAAACATTTGATGTTTACATCAAGATTTTCTCACAGCATCAGCTTATTGCTCCGGAGCTATTTTCATGTGTATCATTGGAGCAGTCGAACATGTGTAATATAATATATGACAGAACAAATAAAATTACACATAGACCGTATGACATTTATAATGAAAAGTAATCTTGCAATAAGGTAGAGGTGTCAATTCGGGTGGGTCGGGTGGGTTCGGGTCGGGTTGAGATAAAAAGTAAAAAAAAATTCTAACCCGAACCCGAACCAACCTGAAATGCCTCAACTCGAACCCGAACCCGTATAACCCGATAACCCGAAAACATTTAAATAAATAATATATTTTTATACAAATATGAACAAGAAAATAAGGTCTACCCGATATAACCCGATAACCCGAACCCGTACAACCCGATATAACCCGATAACCCGAAAACTTATTATTTGGGCCCACTTAATCAGGTCAACCCGATAACAACCCGAACCCAAAAAAATTTCGGGTCAGATTCGGGTTCAACCCCAACTGACCCAATCCCGAAAAGTCTCACCCTAACCCGATTTTTTCGGGTCGGATTATCGGGTCGGGTCAGAATTTGACACCCTACGATAAGGTGTATTGGTTTGAATAGATCAGAATGAGATTCTGTTTGTATGAATACGAGAATAACTTATAATTTTTAATATTATTAATCGAATTTAATATAATAATTTTAAGTTAATCTAGCTTGTTGGCCACCGATAGCAAAACTATAATTGTAATAAAAACATACTATTGATTAATTATCCTAAATTTAATTAAACAATCGACCATATTACTCTTATAAAATATTATTCTATATTCAACTCAAATATTTTATAAACACATCATTTATTATTAATTATATACAATCTCATTCAAATATTTTATAATCACATCATTTATTATTAATAATATACAACTCATCCATCGTCCGGTGAACCAAATGAAAGGATAAAACTCAGTTTTTGGATAGAGTGAATTTATCCAGACAGATGGACGAAGCTATAAATTTCTTGATAAAAAAACAGCCAAGGACAGTTCTTAGAGAAAAATAAGAGTTGATTTTTCTGTTGACAAAACCGCTTGTTATTTAATTCAAATTTACTTTTATTCCTATTGCAAATATTAAAATTTTGTTATCCAATAAGCTATAATATTCTAGTTCAAGAGGTGGCTAGATCATGGTGAGATATTTCAGATACGACGACGCCATAGATGAGCTCCCCCGGGTATTAGAAAAGTAAGGGATTTAACTTTGAAGTTCAATAGAAACACCACCAGGTGCAATGTCATAGTACAAGTAACAAAGTGATTTCTCCACACAACGTTAAGTAATTCACGTTGAAGCTTATTTTCTGCCTCACTATGATAACATTACCAGTACAACAAGTAAGAACATCTTAGCAAGTTGGCGCGAAAAGCATGTGACCGAATTGAGAACAAACTAGAGCATCACACCCAATTGCCTGTTGTTCCGTGAAATTATCGTCATCATCTTAAATGTTATATGGAGCTTTTCCCCCTCACAAGCGAACCTCGTCGGTGGCCACCAACAATCACATCTTTAAGTCGAGTCATTGGACCAATGATCATGCCCATTCTCTGTAATTGAGAGAAACTATCTGAGTAAATGAGGAAACAATAAAGCTACATGCATATCAGGTGGTGAATAATCAGAGCCTTGAAGAGTACAGTTTTAATCATCAGTATTATTGCATCGATTATAAGACCAAAAACATAATTACTTACAAAGTTAGGCCTTATATTTTTTGCAGTTAAGGACCATTAATGAGGATGCAAAACAACAGTAAATCATGGGAATCACAATAAATAGAAAATTAATCGTGATTAAAAAAAACATCCAAAACAAGATTCACAGTATTCCAACAAGAATTTAAAGCTGACGTAGATGGTATCGCTAAGTTATCAAAGCTTCACAGGCTTGGTTGAATCATAGTCTTCCTGAAGAGAATTGACAAAGGTAGTATAAATGGACAGTAAACACCAAACAAAGAGAATTGAACAGAAAATGTCTTTGTACAAGTGGGTGAGCGAGGTTATATTGTAGTTGCATGGAATGGACAACATGCATTAATTTTGGGAGTTCTTGTGTATGAGCATTAAAAAATAACAAGCACCATATCAAAGAAGGATTTTTATCCATTGAAATTAGCAAAAAAATTGTGACGTTAATTTTTCTCCATTTATTCAAGTGCGAGCTTTTTTCCTGAATGAAGAGAACTATTAGGCATGGCAAGAAAAATTGCCTATCATGGATTCTTTAAACAAATTCCAGATTGCCAAGAGACAACCCTCAAAGTTCGTCAGAGTTCGTAATCCGACATCTCATTACTAACTGCTGTAAATTACAGATTTTAGTATATCATCGGTATGCGGGTCAGATAGAATGTAATATTTGAACTTACGTACATGGTTTTAAACATATTGGCTCGATACTTCATTTTAATATCTACTGAAACCAAAAATATGAGACAGAAGCTTGTAGCTAAAGACTATATCGGCTAACAATGACTCCTGGTGTAAGGTATATCAGATTTAATCATGGCTTTTCAGGTTAAAATATGAATACAACACAAAGAAAGCTCTAAAATTATCACAAACATCAGATTGGGAAACAGTACCTCATGTTTAATACCAGACTGCCAATTGAGGTGCAAAATCTGCCATCTCTCTTGCTGCCACCGGTGACCAATAATTACAAGCCCCATAACAGCCGCAGCAATGCAGATAGACCAATATGTATTAGCCTCTTTTGCATGGGCATACAAAGAAAAAGCTCGCCTTCTCCACCATGTTTCAGAAGGAAGGTTATAATCATCATAATTGTCTTCAGCGACAGGCTTCTCCAAACTACAATGGCTTGAATCTGATGCACGATCGGTGCCTTCAATCATATCATCGATCCTCCCTATCTCCTCAATCATACTGGAATCCACAAGGTCAGCTTCACTGTATACTGAACTCAATGCCGCACTGCTGTAAATGCTCTGCTCTTTGTCATAGGTCAAGTCTTTTTTGAAGTCTGTGTTCCTGGCAGGTAACCTGCTACCTTTTTCATCAAATATCGTAATTCCAGAAAATTCATGAGGCATCAATCCTTTAAAACTCAAATTTTCTTCATCCTTCAGATAAGATATACCCCCTTCCTCCACAATCAACTGAGAAGTATCGTTTTCTCCACCCTTTTCATTTTGTATCTCCACGTCTTCAGGTTCCAAAGGCAGATTCTCATGCTGATTTGGAGGGAAAATGAAATGACCTGACATGAACATAGCAGTAGAAGTTTCAGCCTCATTCCCATTGTTTAATTTACCCTGGCTACTGTGGCCTGAATTATCCTCCTTCGGACCAGGAGCAGCACCATATGCAGATTCAGTGAGTGATACAACTTCCCACTCATTTCCTCTAGTAACAGGTTCCTCTCCTCCTTCTTCATTATTCTCCATCCACAGGAAGCTAAAGTTCAATCCCCTGATAACGGAAGAGAGAGAAATATTGGTTGGAGTAGAAATGTCTAATTCTTTTAAGAGAATTCGAGCGTCTGTAAAGCAGTATTATGTAGAGATTTTACATAATATCACGGTTAGTTCGCTAAGGCGGAATATATTCCAGTTTCAAGAAAACATGGGTATGTAATTTTTGTCATAAGGATTTTTCCTATTTCGCATCGATTTATCCCATTTTTGGGGTTGACCAAAGAGGTTCATTACATGAGTTTTAAACGACTCAATTTGGATTCCAAAATAGGCTGAAGAATCAAGTGAAAATTTCGTGAGTACACCGAAAACATAGTCAAGGTGCAAAAAGTATTGAAAAAATAAATAGCATAGCAAAAATTTCAAGGTTCAAACTTTGAAACTTTTAAGTGCATGGCACGAGAAAGGTGTGGGACACTTACAGTTCGAGCAATCAATCAGCATTTCTAAAGGTGAGAAGTGTTGGGAAGAGAAAACCAAATGCAGATAATCAAATTTAAGGCATCACAGTTTACTTCACCTAGGTTATAAATATTTATACAATCAGAAACGGATGTACATCCATACAGCGCCAAGTGAACATAATCACAGAGATTTCTACGAGAAAAAAGAGAATAAACGCGAACAACTATAAGCCCAACTGACAATGTTTACTTCATAAGACCAAAGATAACATCAGCCCAATAAAAAATGGAATGATGGAGCTCTGAAAATCATACGGTCGGCAAAACACAATTCAGCTATCGCTTCTCTATACAATCAAAATCCACGAAAACCAGAACACCCAACCCTCCTAAGTCAGAACCATTCACTACTATACTGTAGCTCCAAAAGCCCACCCTGATACTAATGCTAAAAATATCAATCAACGAGTAGACAAACGAGAATCAAGTCCCAAGATCCCAATCAACCACGATTATTGAGACTCATAAACCCGCGTAGACTGCAAACAAGTACCCGCGATCATAAATATTCCAACGTAAGAAGGTCAAATTCTAATCAGATCGCGGGTTTCATCGCGTACGGAAAGACCAGTAAACAATCAACAACTAAATCAATGGAACACCTGCAGAAGTAGAGAGATAAGGATCAGATGCAACCCAGCGAGAACAATGATTGAGATGTGTCGGGAGTTGGCGTAGAAGGGGGAAGAAGTTATGTGTAGCAAGATTTTGTGGGGAAGGATAGAGATACCCGGATAGCCGGTCGTCGGTTACCAGCTATGGGAGGTGAATGGCGTCCGTATGGGGAAGTCGTGACCGGTTATCCCGGTGGCGTGCGTTGGGGGAGAAAGTATCCATGCTTGTCACGCAATTAGTTCATAGATTCATTTTGTCAATGGATAGGTTACGATTTTTTTCTTTTTTATTTAAAAAAACACAAACACATATACACATATTGAACAGGAGTATCGAATCAAATTTTACCAAAAATATAACGAAAAAATCGATATACTGAAATTTTCGATATGGTATAATATCGTACCGAAATAACGGTATCGGTATCAGGGGCGGAACCAGGAAAGGAAGGCTGGGGGGTTGGGTGGGCTTGGGGGGTTGCTGGATTTAATTTAATTTTTTTAAATATGAAATTATGTATATATTAGATATATATATATATATATATATGGGCTTGGACTGGGCCCAGGCTAGCCCATATGTGGTTACGCCCCTGATCGGTATAGAACTTATAAAATTTGATATTCTCGGTATATACCGAAATACCGGTATATTTATATATTAATATATTTATTTATTAATATATTATTTCTTTTCAAATCAAACGTGGTTCGGTAAATCAATATGATATCGATATCATTTTTCGTTATCCGATTTTTCGGTATGCCAAAAAATCGGTATGTTATCGGTATCCATTTTCTCAATACCGTATTTTTCGGTACGTTATACGATTTAGTTTGGAAAAACCCGTATACCGTACCAAACCAACCCCATGATTGACAATTTGGCTCGCTAAAATATATTAGTTTCAATATTTCATAAACAAACTTATAATTTCACTAACGATGTTAAATACATGATGTGTTTAAACATGCTAAACTCTTGTAAGAAAAATACATCCAACATATGAAATTACAACGTGGTAGAAGGGGGAGCGAAGATTGTGGTTTTGTGTGAGCAATGATATATTTTTTTAATAAAGCAAAATACCTATAAAAAATTTCTTAATCATGAAGCACCATAAAAAAGTATCTTACAATTTTTCTTTTTCGAGTATTCATATTCTGAAATATTTTTATAATTAATTATCAAAACAAAGTAGGAGATAATATATATGACCTCTACAACCGAAAAAATAAGCATGATCTTATTGTTGACTGTGGAAATGGATACATAATTCAATTGAACGATCGGAAAACATTGAAAGAGCCTTAAATTTGGTAATTTGGGGCCCGACTTGACCCGATGGGTGCAAGCTTTTGGGTTGTTTGGATCATAGCGGACGTGGCCCAGATTATCCAATTGGGAATTGGACCACCTGACTCAGAATTTTAAGAAGGAAAGATATATGGGATTTGACGTTAGATGGCCTGCATTTCTCACAATCACTATTTTCACTCTGCTTCCTTCTTTCATCCATGGCTACGCTACTTCAATCCATTTTATCGAGTACTGAACTGGACAGAGTGTTTTGTTTTGTTTTTCTTCCTTTCAAAGTACTGAATTCATGATTTATTTCCATTAAACGTTCATGCAATTTTTTATTTCTTATTTTTTAGTACTATATCCTATCAAAATTTATGTTTCTCCGATTAGAAGGGATAGAAGGCTTGACGGTTTACGTTGACTTGTATATTTATCCTTGTTATCGAACCCGTGAAGGTGGAGAAGATACTTACACATCACCCAAATCTTACCAATTCGTCTGTATCCCTGATAACCAATTCGTCTGTATCCCTGGGAATAATAGAACTATTATCTGATATTAGTGAACATGACACACGAGATATATAACATCTATATGAAAGCCGGAGATGGAAACATTTATAAAAATTTTAACATTAAGATAATTACTGAATTTTGAAATTGAAATGACTTAATATAGTATGAAGAAAAAAGAAATGATGAAAATAAGTTGATGGCAAGACCTAAACAGTTGTTTTGTAAATTATAAAAAATCATCTTATGTGCTGAAAATTAAATTTTTCGTTCTGTAACTTTAATTAATGGTGTAAATAAATATGCAGGCCCATGCAACATCTTCCTACATGTGATGTTAAATATGAGAAAAAAAGCCATCAGTATATTTGTAATTATTAAAGAAATTTTTAAATAATTGGGGGCCGTTAACGAATTTCTTATTTTCCAGTGGTTTTTTTAAATAATTGGGGGCGTTTAGGAATTTCTTATTTTCCAGTGGAATTCAAAAGCAGCTTCACTGGACTTGAAGTATCTGCTAGGGTTTAACAGAAAAACATCCCGAAAATGGCGACTCCATACCTCACTCGCTCCCTTCTCGCCATCACCAAGCAGAACCCATTCGCCACGTTTTGCCGCTCATACACCGCCGTGCGCTCCTCCGTTCTTCCCAACTCTTCCTCGTTCATGTCCCGCGTTCGCCCTCTCGTTGCCACGGCCGCCTCTCCCAATTTTCGCCGCCTCGCACCAGCTCTGTCCACCAGAGGTTTTGCGAGTCGACAGACATCTTCTTCTCTCAATGATCCAAACCCCAACTGGTCTAACCGTCCACCGAAGGAGACGATTCTTCTCGACGGTTGCGATTTCGAGCACTGGCTCGTGGTCATGGAAAAGCCAGAGGGTGAGCCGACCAGAGATGAAATCATAGACAGTTACATCAAAACCTTAGCCATGGTTGTGGGAAGGTTTGTATTTTTTAAATAGTTTGTTACTTTTGCTCATTTGTGTGCATTATCGTGTCTGTATGTCGCTTGGATAGATGATTTATCATTTATTGGTGTGAGTGCTTTATGTTTGTTGATAAAGTGGCGCATAGGCGACCACTGCCTTAACAAATGGAATTCTAGTATTAATGAAGCTCCCGTCTCCGAACTTCCACTTAAATGTTTGATATGGTGGATGGTTGACTCATATCTACTTTTCTTGGTAAAAAGTTAGATGTGTCTCTGATACGATTTACTTCTTGAAACCAGATATGTTATGTTTGGTTCTCGTGTTTGGTGTGTTTTTTACATTGGTAAAGGACTGAACTTTTTGGTATTGACAGTGAGGAAGAAGCAAGGATGAAAATATATTCAGTTTCCACCAGGCATTACTTTGCCTTTGGAGCCCTTGTGTCAGAAGAACTTTCGTACAAGTTAAAAGGTTATTGGGTTTAGTCATTGCTGCTTTCCTACAATGTTTTGAATTCTGGATTTTTGTCTAATTGTTAATCCCTTTTGCTGCAGAACTCCCTAAAGTCCGATGGGTGCTTCCTGATTCTTACCTGGATGTGAGAAACAAGGACTATGGAGGTATGGAGTTGCATGGTGCATCGATTGCATTGCAGTGACCTTTTGTTGGCTTCTTTTTGTTATCTATGTGGAGACCATTTTGTGGTTCTAATCTATCACTTGGTTCAATCTTGCACCTGGACTTTTATATATATACTACCAGCTGCGGTTATGAAATGTGCCTTGATTTATGAAGTGAAACAAGCTTTAAATTCATATTTCTTTTTGTAACTAATTCTCTTTCATAATATATTGTTTGTTATGCTGTTCAGAATATCTCCTATTTACTTTCACATGCTGCTACTCTGTCAGAAGAGACAGGTAACTCTGAGTTTGCTTATTGCAGGGGAACCTTTTATCAACGGGCAGGCTGTTCCGTATGACCCTAAATATCATGAGGAATGGGTGAGGAACAATGCTAGGGCAAATGAGAGGAACAGGCGCAATGACAGACCTCGCAACTTTGACAGATCTAGAAACTTTGAGAGAAGAAGAGATGTGCAAATGAACAATCAGAACTATGGAACCAACGTTGGTGGCGGTCCTGGTGGTAGTGCTGGGGGCCCGTCAAATATGTCTGCAATTCCGGGTAATGTGCCTAACACAGCTGCAATGCAACCCAACATGCAGCAGCAACACAATAACATGGGAGGACAGTCAAACTATGGGGGCAATATGCCACCAAGCAACCCAGGAAATTATCCACCAAACGTGTCAAACCAGTATGGCTATGGGCCAAGCAGTGGAGGAGTGCCCTACCCATCTGGTCCTGGACCAAATCAGAACAGCTTTGGTCCAAACAGGATACCTGGGCCAGTACCAAATCCCAACACTTATACTTCAAACACGAGTCCTCCGAGTGCGGGGCAAATGGGACCTCCAATTCCTGGACAAAATCCAAACATGGGTCCAGGTCCGGGACAAAATCCAAACATGAGACCTGTTCCGGGACAAAATCCTAACATGGGACCTGTTCCGGGACAAAATCCTAACATGGGACCTGTTCCGGGACAATATCAGAACAGTCATCCTCCAAACATGGGGCCTGGTCCGGGGCAAAACCCTAACATGGGACCTGTTCCGGGACAATATCAGAACAGTCATCCTCCAAACATGGGGCCTGGTCCGGGGCAAAGCCCGAACATGGGACCTGTGAGGGGACAATATCAGAACGGTCATACTCCTAACACAGGGCCTGATCAAGGACACAACCAGAGTGGCTATGGCCAAAACGTTGGTGGCGGAAGTGCATACCAGAACCAGAATGTGCCTGGAAGAGATTTCCCTTTGCCATCAAATTACTAAGATATGTGTATAATAATAATGGTATCCGTCATGATGTTGAGTTCTCGGCTATAGTTTAAAGTTTCACAAACCATATGAAAGTTATTTGGTTGGTTATTGATGTGCTTGTAGTTTAGTCCGATGTGCAAATGCTGGTTTTACGATCTTGTTATCTAGGTTCATTTTGTCATCTGATCTGAGTACACTGTATGAGAAAACATTGCCAAATCTAGCCCCCTTGGATAAATAATTTGTGTTTCTTAACCTCTGATTTTTTCATGGCTGATGCTTGTACATTCTGAGATTTTTCCCGAATACAAACTTTGGCCTGTCCCAAGGCATTATACAATCAATCTTTGTATCACGATTTTTCTTCCAACTCAAGAAGCTCCCACAAAACAATAATCAAAGGCAAGTAAAGAAAAGGTGCAGGAAACAGGGAATGATCCCCGCCTAAATTAATATTCAAGACTTGAAACAATAAACCCAATGCGACATACTTTTTACCAATAAATGAGACCGTGTACGTGCACCCTCATAAAAAGGGGTGCAAGTGCCTTGTGCTGCAAAAAATCAATCTCAGCTTCTATTCAATGTTTCCCAAAGATGGTCATTCAAGGCTAGTTGAGCAGCTGTTGATTGGCTCTTCTGTCCTTGGCGAACCGAATCTGATCTGCCAAGGTAACTTCCTTTTGCAATTTTTCTCCCTTGACGAAATCCAAATCAAATTTCTCCCAGGATCTCTGTCGTTGGTTGATTGCTTGATTAAGTGTAGACTTCTTCCCATGAATCTGTTTACAGCAACAGCAAGGCATGAATGGCCACCATGATCGTATGTATATATTGATAAATTATGCATACATATCAAATCTTAGATGTATTCTGAAATTCATGCTATTCATCTTTATAAATACGCAGGCGAAATTAGATCCTGTTCATCCGAAACTACAAACTATAATAGCAGAATGATATCAACAAGGTAAATCAAGTGACCTACCTTCATCAGCCTCTCCTTGAGTTTAACCTCCTGAAATTCAGCTAACTTTTCTTTTTCTTCTTTTGATCTTCTGTTTCTCTTTTTAACCGATTCTCCTTTGGCACTTGCATTCTCTTCCCGCTCTCTTCTTCTCTCAATGATTTTAGCTCTCTTTTCTGCCCTTACTTGTGCTGCCCTCTCCGCTTGTATGCGAGCTATCTCTTTAGCCTTTGCTTTTTCCTCGGCCTGACGAAGTTGTTCTAGGGCCAGTTCTCTAGTAATTTTGTCATAGCTGTCCCAATCCAGTTCTTGTTGGTCACTCCCTCCCATCTTAGCTGCAGTTGCGATGCTTTCAGCCCATGACTGCAACAATTTCTCTCTTGACCTTTTCCATTGCAAGCGTTTCCCCCACACCGCTGTGAGTGATGCTCGTATCCTCGCCTTGGTCTGATTACTGTCAGAAGAGTCGTGATTCATCAATAAAACTAAAGTAAAGGTAATTTCCAGGATGGCATTAGTTGTTTGATCAAGTATTAACCATCAGAGCTATTGTAAAGTAGAGCGTATTTAAGTGTTTAACTACACAGTCGATGGATTCTGAAAAGGGAAATTTGTTTATTCAAGGTGAAAAATGAAACTAAAAACCAAGGATCACCTGAGAGAACGAGGACATTCAGACATCTTCTTTCTAATCTGTAAATTTCAGAAACAATAGCATTAGGGAAGCGAAAGAGGTATCAATGCAATTTACTTTTGAAAAACAGTGTGGTCTCATAAAGTTGAGACAAACTACTTTGAGCTGCTTCCTTGTTAGTTTCAAACACGACTGATTCTTACTTGACTTCACCTTGGGGTCTTTCAAGGCTTCCTTGGTTCTTTGTCTGATTTTCTGTCGAGTCTCTGCAGGAGTATGTATAGCACATTTAGTGCTGGTAAAACTTATCAAATTAGTTCTTCACCGAGTCGTACGTGAGAAAAATTACCTTCAGTGTGTCTCCGTCCTTTGTTCCATGGAACTCTCCCCTTATTTGCGTGGCTTCTTCCGAGAATTTCACTATCATCCTTGGAGTTGACATTCCCTAGTTTTTGCAGATGACTGTTCGTAATTATACCTTTGCAGTATTTCACTAGAAGAGGTGTGTCCACCAGCCAGATGCTATTGGGCATTGCTCTACAGTAGCATGGTCCCATACATGAACTAAAACGGTGAATATCAACTGGCGATACTATTCTGACAAGATTGTCAGCAATAACCGAATAAGTCTTGCGTCCAGTGATGGTAAAAAAATTGCGCGAATTATGAGTTCTAGGCATGCAATTCACTGGAAGTCGAGAAGCAAAAGGTTTCCTGTAAGGAATCTCAACACACACCGTCAATATTTCGCCACCAACAACAAAACAATTAAACAGGCATCTACAATCTCATCTATATGTTAAAGGCACAGCCATGAAAGTTGCCGCACAAATCAAACCAAGCACTACGAAGTCATATAATAGCTCAGGTTCAATTCTAAAAGTGCATCAAGCAAAGAACTATAGTATTACGCCATAAAATCATCACTACGACAAAAAATTAGCAGGACAGCCTAGAACAAGAAGGTAGCAGATTGTTCTGGTCTTTTCGCACTAAATAGTCCCCACGTCATCCACCCATTACCTACTCCACCATATGCGTTTGCAGTAAAGGATGGTGGAGATGGACAAACAACACGAGACTCGATGCATTATCAAACCGTACGAGTAAAATAACAGCATTGCGAAAACTAACACCAGAAGAAACAGCAAGTATCTTCCAACTGGCTGTCATAATCCAGATTCTAAGTTCAAAGTTTTCAAATGACCCAGTTACCAATTAAAGGAATTGTCTTTACAGAGAATTTCAAGAAATCCAGAATTCGACATAAAGAACCAGAATTGAAGTAAAACTATGCACTTAAACGAAAGATAGAGGGGCTGCGGAGAGCTTACGAGGGAAAAGAGAGCATCTTGAACTGAGTAAGCAGTGGAATCCCAGGGGAAATTTAGGAAAAAGGGAGTGATAGACAGATTAATTCGATAGAAGGGAGCGAGAGTTCTTTTACCTTTTTACCCTTATATTCAATCACGTTTTAGTTGTTAAATCATCTAATAATCATCGATTACGTTTTAAAAAACCCAATTAGTAACTTAAAAACGTCAACAAATTTAAAAAAGTAAAAAAATGAAAAACGCTACACGACTTTTAAAAAACGTAAGACATCC